>CAMOHE010029536.1:0-30792 GCA_946598075.1 Artocarpus hirsutus | reverse complement strand
TTACGCAATTTCTTTTAAAATTGAATAATTTTCTAAATGTAGTCCTACTGAGCCTTTCGCTCACATTTTATCTGTTTTAAAATCTTAACCCTAGGTGGATATCAGCATAGGTTTGGAGAAGAGTCCGCCGACCGGACTTACGATCAGTAGAAGTATTTGGTAGGCTAATTTATCATTCAAGGCATGTAAGACTTAAACTTCTCTTTTATTCTGGACTGTGGTTGTATCATAATATTGTCAGTACTATATGTGTGTGCACAATATGTGGGCTAGTGGGACTCATACGCGTTCCACCCCATATTTAATTATCTTAATGTTATTTCTATTTGTTTAATTATTATGATGATTCGTTTATTTCTTTAACTTATTTATTCAAACGATTTTAAAATTATCACCTTTTTATTTATAAATTTCCTTCTAAAACCTTATTTTTAACTAAATCTTTACTTAATTGATTTAAATAAACCACCACGTCACCTCCCGTACTCCGGGGCGTGACAGTCCTGCTCTGTGCAAACTGTGGTTCAAGGCAAAGGGAAGTATGGATATTTAAATGGATCAATTCCAAAACCAAAGTCTTCTGATTCATCTTTTCAAACTAGGAAATCCACAACTTAATGGTAATGGCTTGGCTCATTTACTCTATGGAAGATAGTATTGGTGACACTTGTCTTTTCTACATAATTGCTAAGGAGATTTAGGATGCAATTGCTCTTGCCTACTCAGACCTTGAGGATTTGTCACAAATATTTGAACTTTGCAACCGTGCCTAAGATATGAAACAAGAAGATCAATCAATCACTCACTATTTCAATTCTTTGAAAAAATTATGGCAAAAATTGGATTTGTGTATCAACTAGCATGGAAAGATCCTAAAGATGGCATCATCTATAACAACATTTTAGCAAGGGATAGAGTTTATGATTTTTTAGCCAGGCTTAATAATGAACTAGATGAAATATAAGGTCATCTTGTTGGTATAAGACCGGTTCCATCCATTGATGAGCTTTTGCTGAAGTCTGTCATGAAAAAAGCTAAAAACATGTGATGCTTGGCACTTCTTAAGACTTAAATACACAAGGTGTCGATTCATTAGCGTTAGCATCAAAAAATGACCCACGTTCGAGCAAACAAGGATAGGCATGGTGTGACCATTGCCAAAGGCTATACCACACAAAAGAAACTTGTTGGAAAATTCATGCAAACCTGCCAATTGGACCCTAAAGTCCCGTAATCATGAGGGGAAAGGGTTTCAAGCTTCCAATGACTCAGATCATGACACGCAAAGCTCATGTGTTACCTTCACCAAAAAACAAATGGAGCATCTCTACAAAGCCTTATCAGGAACTCCAGTCTCATCATCTCTCATGACTCAAAAAGGAACAACTACCATCGACGGCCAAAATAATGAAAGGGAGCCATGGATAATTGACTCTAGAGCATCTGACCACATAACTGGATGTGAAAAATTATTCGCTTCATATACTCCCAGTCCTAGTAATCATAGAGTTAAAATAGGAGATGGATTGTATTTAGTCGTTGTTGGGTGTGGTACCATCAAAATAAGTCCTGGAATCACCCTTAAGGTTGTTCTTCATGTGCCTGATTTATCTTGTAATCTTTTATCAATTAGTAAGATTACAAAAGTCTTAGATTGCATTGTTAATTTCTTGCCATCTTTCTGTGCTTTTTAGGAATGGACTTCAGGGAGGAGGATTGGCAATGCTAGGGAAATTTTTGGACTTTACTACTTCAAGGATGATATTTCTATGAGCAACCATGTTCGGATGGTAGTAGGTGATTCTTCCCTTTCTAGAAAACAAAAAATAATGTTGTTGCATTGTAGGCTAGGGCATCCAAGTTTTATATATTTAAAACATCTCTTTCCAATATTATCTCAGAATTCAGATGTATTCTAATGTGAAGTTTATCAACTCACCAAACATACATGTGTGTTTTTCTCTCCTCAGCCATATAAGGATTCAAAGCCATTTGTTCTAGTTCATAGTGATCCTTGGGGGCCTTCACATGTTTTGAGTATTTCTAATAAAAGGTGGTTCGTTACGTTCACTAATGATCATACTCGTGTTTGCTGGGTATATTTGTTAAAGAAAAAATCCAAGGTAGAATAAGTATTTTAGTCCTTTCATTCCATGATCAAAACACAATATAACGAAAATATTCAAATCCTATGTATTGATAATGGAACTAAATTTTTTAATTCAGTTCTTAAAAATTTTCTTACCAAGAATGGTATGATTCATCAAAGTTTGCATGTAAATTCACCACAGCAAAATGGGGTGTCAGAAAGGAAAAATCATCACTTTTTAGAAGTTGCACATTCTCTTTTGTTTACTTCCAATGTTCCTAAAAGATTCTAAGGTGATGCCATTCTTATTGCTTGTTTCCTAATTAATAGAATGCCTAGCTGAGTTCTACAATTCCAAACACCTTTAGAGCTTCTTAAAAATTTCTTCCCACAGTCTCGATCTTTTTCAAAATTAGATTTAAAAGTGTTTGGCTACTCTGCTTTTGTACATAATCATGATCCACATCACAACAAATTAGATCCCAAGTCCCATAAGTGTGTCTTCCTAGGATATTCATCCACACGAAAGGGCTACAGGAGTTACTGCCCTGAAAAACACAGATATTTTATCTCTCAAGATCTTAGTTTTTTCAAATATTGACCTTTTTTTCTCCAAGAATCATTTGTAGTAGGAGATCTTCAATGAAGATGATTCTTGGTTTTGGGAGAATCCATACATGGGATCAAGTTATCATGATCTTGATTTGAATTCAAATTCAAGATATCATGATCCCAATTCAAATTCAAGTTTGAATCATCCTAGATTTGGGGATTGGGAATTTCTCTGGAATACCTCTCCACAAAATCAGGAAACTCTAAGTCAATCTTCTTTAAAATCTCTTAGCCTAGAAAATTAGGTTATATTAAATCAGCAAAATCAAGTTACTGATCTACACAGCCCATTTTTTATGGAACCAAATCAAATAGACCCTAAAATCTCAACTTACCCGAGTTCAAATTCAAAACTCCAAATTCGAATCAACAAGAATTAAACGAGAACTCAAATTTTCCACAAATAATCCCAAATAATCTAAAACTTCCTAAGACAAATCCAAACCCTAAACTATCTAACCCCATTGAAAATTTTAAAAATCTTGAATTACATCAGAGTTCGGATTAGACTGTGCCTAGTAATAGTGAAAAAATTTTGGTAAAAGAAGGGCATCTCCAACCATTTGGGCTAATGTACTCAAGGAAAAATTATCCAAAAAAGGTGGAGTCTCCAAAGATTCCTAGTAACCAAGAATCTAAACTAAAGTCAGGTTCAATCATAGATTTAACAAACATTGATATTCCTGTGGCAGTGAGAAAAGGAACAAGGTCTTGTTCTAAACATCCCATCTCCAATTTTATATCCTATGATCATCTGTCTAAATCTATTCAGGCACTGGTAGCAAATATGTCATAGATGAAGGTCCCAACTACAATTTAGTAGGCTTTGGAAGACTCAAACTAGAAGGCAATAGTTCTAGAAGAAATGTGTGCTCTAGAAAAAACAGGAACTTGGGAAATTATTTAGAAGCCATAGGGAGAAATACCGGTTGGTTGTAAATGGGTTTTCACCATGAAATACAAGACAGATGGCACGATTGAGCGCTATAAGGCAAGGTTAGTGGCCAAGGGCTATACTCAGACCTATGGGATAGATTATTAGGAGACATTTGCTCCGGTAGCCAAGATTAGTATAGTTCATGTGTTATTGTCACTTGCTACAAATTTAGAATGGCCACTCTATGAACTCAACGTAAAAAATGCTTTCTTAAATGGAGATTTGGAAGTGGAAGTTTACATGGACCTACCTCCTGAGTTTGACAAATAAAGTAAATTCAGTAAGTTGTGTCAGCTTAAAAATCCCTATATGGTCTAAAACAATCATCGAGGGCATGGTTCGATAGGTTTACAAAGGCAATTAGGAGTAAAAGCAAGCACATTCTTACCATACCCTATTTTATCAACACAAGGGGGAGAAGATGGCCATCTTAATAGTGTATGTTGATCATATAATCCTAATCGGTGATGATAGGATTGAAATGGAAAGGTTGAAAAGAAGCTTATCGGATAAGTTCAAAATCAAAGTCCGAGGAGGCTCGCATTTTTTCCTTAGGATTGAAGTAGCAAGAAATTGGGTTGGAATCTCTGTGTCACAAAGAAAGTATGCTTTGGACCTTCTCAAAGAAACTGATATGATGAGCTGTAAACCTGTTGATACTCTGATTGATCTAAGTTAGAAGTTGGAAAACATCGCTACAATTAATTTGGTTCACAAAGGTAGATATCAACGTTTGGTTGGGAGGTTGATTTATCTATCTCAAACAAGACTAGATATAGCATTTATAGTTAGTCGTGTGAGTCAGTATATGCACACACCATTTGAATCCCACTTACAAGCTGTCTGTCGCATCTTAAGATACCTAAAAGGTACACCTGGCAGAGGTTTATTTTTCAAAAGGACAGATGAAAGAAACATTAGGATCTTTACTGATGCGAATTAGGCATGGACGATCGAAGATCTACTTTAGGATTATTTTCTAATAGAAACCATTGTATTAGATTAAAGATTACACGATAAAATTTATTGTATAATCTAGATAAAAACCATTGTAGAAACTCTAGTTTTTATGATGATTTTCGTGTTTTTTCTACCTTTAGTACGATGGTTTTTAATAAAACATCATTAAATGAGTGGCGCGTATCCTAAAATTTCTAGTAATTTCAAGAAAATCCATAAGAATGGTTTAAGGCATTACGCAATAGAATATTCACTACCTTCTTCTTCATCAGGTGCCAAGTTAATCCAATAGATAATTGCAAAATTTGATTTTGTATTCATATAGTGCTTTTTAATAATCCCAATATCGCACCAAGAGAAAAGCTCCATGAAAATTAAAGTCGTGGCATTATAACGGGAAAGTCTACGGTAATGCCCACTTGACGTGCACTACCAATAGGGTTCAATCCACTAGTAAAAATGAGCTATGTAGTAAAGTAAATGACAATAAAATAAGATGTACCAAATCTTACTGTGTTGCATACATTAATTTTGAAATATGCACTTTTTTCTCTTTCTTTAAATTTTAATTTAAAAAGAAAAAATAAAAACTAAATAGTTCCATTAAAAAACCACTGAATAGATCAGATTTTTGTTTTTAAAGTTGTAAGGTCTGAAATTTGAGTGAAAAACTTTAAATAGAAAAATTTTGGGGGAGTTCTTGATGCTAATAAAATTTGTTGTAGCATGAATCTATGTTCAAGAAACTTATGCTTGCTATAGAGCAAATTCATAAAATTTCACTAGATCTTGAAGACTCGTCTTCTTTCAGTTCTATTGTCACCCTTCTCTCTATAAAATCGTAATCTTTTAAACTAAGATGGAACAGATCCTGCAATCCAAGTCGATGTAATCACCCAACTAGAGTATCAAGTTATGAAATTTATCCAAAGTCCATTAGCTAATATGAAAATGTCTAATTCACAATATTTCTTATTGGAACTCCTTCAATTTGTAGAGGGAAAATGATACGAAATGGATAACAACTCAACTTAAGCTTCTCCTGAAAGGAAGGATTTTAAGGGGGGAAAAAAGTCAAAACATACTGTTATTTTATTTTATTTTTTATCTTAAACGCTTAGAGGGTGTTTGATATGTAGTAATCTTAAGGATGGGAATAGAAATCTACAAGATTCCCACGTTTGGTACAAGAATTATGGTTTTGGATTCTTAGAAAACTCAATCCCGTGGGATTCACTTTACCCTATTTTGGGGTAATCTAAATCCTACTCAATAATGTGATATTCAAATTCTTAGAAATCTCAAGACCATGAGAATCTCACATTTTCTTCCATGATGATGATGATAAATAAATAATATAAAATAATATAAAAACTATTAAATATTTATAACATTATCATAACTTAATATTGTTATTTAATGTCAATATTAATATAAAATAATAATACACTATAAAGAATTATATTTTTATTATTATTTATATTCGTATTCATATTTATATCCATAAATTATATTATTTACCATAAAAAATATATTATATATATATAATATTTCAGTATAATTATGTTATTATTAAAATAATAATTTGATAATAAAGATAATAATAATATTAACAATAATAATAAAATATAAATAACATATTACATATACTATATTTATATTACTATTAATTAATACTAGTATATAATATATATAAATACTATAAATAAAATAAAATAAAATAATTTAGTACTATTTGTTATATAATATAAATATAAATATTATATTAATATAAAATAATTATATTTTAATAATAAAGATAATAAAAACATTAACAATAATAATAATAATAATATAATAGTATAATATCAATATTCATGAATATCAGTATTAAATTATATTAATACTATTTAATTATAATAAATATAAAATATAATTATCTATGTATACTATTTT
Source organism: Artocarpus hirsutus (assembly GCA_946598075.1). Taxonomy (NCBI): domain Eukaryota; kingdom Viridiplantae; phylum Streptophyta; class Magnoliopsida; order Rosales; family Moraceae; genus Artocarpus; species Artocarpus hirsutus. Next base: position 24,259 of record CAMOHE010029536.1, on the reverse strand, counting down.
TTGTAACAATATTTTTGCTTAATGTTAATAGTAATATAAATAATAATATATTATCAAAAATTATATTTTCATTGATATTTATATTCATATTAATATATTATATATTATATACAACATTTTAATATAAAATTTTTATATAATATAAATATAGATATTATATTAATATAAAGTAATTATGATTTAATAATAATGATAATAATAACATTAAAAATTATAACAATCTAATAGTATAATATCAATATGGATAGTATTATTAATGTTCATTGTGATATTAATGTTACATTATATATAATATTTTTTATTATTCATATTTATATTGTTATTTTTATTTAATATTACCACTAACATACTATTTTGATATATTTAATGTTAATACTTACAACCAAACACAATAATATATTATTCATAAGAATCTAATAGAAGATTCTTGTGTACAACCAAACGTGATAATGTTAGTTTCCTAACAATCATATTACCTATTATCACTTTTTCAGAAATATGATTCTTACTTATTACTGCATACCAAACGCTCCCTTAGGGTTAACCAGTTAAGGAATAAAACAAGTCAGATGTTATGCCTCTGCTCTTGGTATGATCCTTACGCTCAAAATAGATTTGAATGGCCACGAAAATTCGGAGAGAACTTACAAGATAGAAACACATCCTTATATATATAGATATATATTAGAAATATAAAGATGGATGGTCGGAATCCATGATAATGTGAACAGATGATTTCTTAAAAATAAAATAAAACAAATTATTACAATTTCCTAAAATATGAAAGAATGTTTACGAAGCTCTGTTTCTTTTTTCGTCATATAAAATGCATTGTTTTGATTTTTTTTTTCTCTTTTTTTCTTTTTAACTCCTTTAATTTGTTTTTTTTTTTTGGGTTTTTCATATTTATGTTTAAGACTTGCTATTTTTTTCTGTTTTTTGTATTGCAGATATTAATTCAATGCCATACTTTGTACTATTTTTTTCTCTCTCTTTCCTTCTGACACTATACACCTCAACTCAAACCCTTATATCCGCAGTGTGGAAAAATGAAACGTACAACAAAAATATGGAAAAAAAAAATTAAAGGAGATAAAAAGAAAAGAAAACTTTCTCTTTTCTTTCCTTTCTTTTTCTAACTCCTTTATTCTTTCTTTTCTAATTTAAACTGCCATCAATACATAGTTGTTTTGGATCTTTAAGTACAGTTTTCCTTTTATTTATTCTTTATGTATATTTTTGTTCATGTTTAGCATTATAAAAATTTTAATTGTAACCCAATATGTGCATCGTACGTATCTCAACTAGTATTACAAGTGTGTTTAGGAATCAAGTTATAGTGTGATGCTCTCACATGTTATAGTGTTTAAGTTTCAACTTTAAATTTTAACCTGATTCCAAACACTTTACAAAAATATGTCTAATAGACTCCACTTATATTGCGATGTCCCTATACATTTGTAATGTAAAATTTCGACTTAACGCACAAAGAGTACTCATTGTGTGTTTTTATCTTATCATATATGGTCCTTAATATTAATTTTAGTAGCAGTACTGGCTTAACCTTAAGGTAGGTTAAGCTGATGCTTAAGGCGCCTTCTTTTAGGAGGCCTCAATTTTCTTTATTTTTAGGCTATATTATAGCTATATTCTATGCATTTTGATTTTTTATCTTTTACTTTTTTTTTTTTATGGAAAGAGAAGACCAGGACGTTTTGGCTGTCCATGACTCCATCATCCCTTACGTCTAGGATACCAAACATTCCCCCGATTAATAGAGACATAAACCCAAAAAAATAATAATAATAATAATCTAACAAAAGTTGCAATTCCCAAAACGGTATTCATCAGGTTTCATAAGCTTAATTAAATAAAAATAAAGTGACAAAATAATAATAGTATAAAACCAATAACTTTTATTTTCTTAAGACAAAAGAAAAGAAAATAACGTGATTTTTTTCCTTTTTTATTTTAAAAAAAAATTGTTTTAGTTTCATCTTCTTGTATTTGTACAACATCTCTTCTTTTTCTTAAAACAAAAGTACACGCTTCTTGAAATCTTTTACATTCAAGACTGTGTCTCTTCTTAATTTTTTTTGTTTAAGGTCTTAGGTAATCTATTTCTTACTCAACTTTTACCTACTTGTTGATTGTTGCTTTTTGAATTTTAAATAATTAGCCTTTTTCTTGTTATTGTTGTGCAGTATGTTGGTTTGGTTTACATTTAGTCTTATGAATAAATATATCTAATAGAAAATATACATTGACAAATTCAAGAAAAATAGAAAAATAGAAAGCTTAATTCACTCTCAAAAAGAAGTTTTAGACGAAAAGAATTTTCACAGATAATAAGTGAGATGCAGTGAACTCTTTTTTTTTTTTTTTTACAGTAAAACTATTACTTTATTATTTGTTTTCCTTAATTAGATGTGGTAGATTGTTTTGTTATTTTCGGATGATATAAAAAAATTATTTTATTACATTTTTTTTTCATTTCAATGCATGGTAGGTCTCCTTTAAAAATCTTTACTTGAGGCCTCTAATTAACTCAAGCGGGCCCTGTTTAGTAGTAGCGTGTAGTAGTACTTTTATTTCTCATCAGAAAACAAAGAACCAAAAGTTCTAGTATTAATCCAAGTAATCGCTGGATCACGTTGTTCCAATAATCGATTACTACATCTATATATAAAATAATAGAAAATTAATAGAATATAGAACTTCTAATTTGCGACGCCCAGGAACAAGCGTTAACTTCAAGTTTACAAGGTGCAGAGCTATAAACATCTCAGTGGCTGACTTTGGTAGCAACTTTAGGAATCAAATAGATAAATTAAGCACAAAGAATCAGATATACCAACAATAATATCAGAACGTGAAAACGAAAACTGGGGAAACGCGTTTTAGGTGAGAATATGGAGGGTCTCCACTTTTTCTTAAAGCATGAAAATAGAAGTTTGCCAACCCACAACGTACATTACAATAATGAGATAAATTAGTTGTTTGTTGAGGGACTTGTTGAAAGCCCCCGTTTACTTTTTTTTGTGTCTGGTTCTCTTTATAATAAAGACAGCTTTTCCCTTCCCACACACGCTGGCATACACCCAGATGGATACTCCAAGCGGGAGCAAAGGATATATTTCTATTTTACAAATCCACTTCTGCTGCACAATTTTCTAATTTTATTACTCTGTGAGAAGGTTTGATATTATGTGACTTCTAAAAAATATAAAAATCAATTCCATCATCGATCTCCTTTTTCCTCTCTCCCTCCATTATCGACGTCTTTGCAAGAAGCCATTCTCCTTTCTTCTCTTCGCCAGTCGTTGATCTTAACGCCGTCATGACCAAGTTATTGCTTGTATTTTTTAAAGTTTATTTGTGATATTTATAATGTTTAGCTAAACAGAGAGTAACATCATCTTTTATAAAGATTCTTAAAAATAGTGGTATGATTAAATTAGTGTGTATTAGAAGTGGCATTGCTACTAATTAACTCGTCAAAATAAACCGGATATATGTATATATATTAAATTAACGTGAATTTAGTAAAATTTGTACATATGTATATGTAATAAAAACAAGGATCAGGGAAAAAATATATGGGATAAATAAATTTTATTTTTGAATTGATTCAAAATTTCTAAAACTGATTATTGAAAATTTAGTCTTGGACGCTCGATTTTATTTAATGCATCTAAATTTAGAATTTAGATTTAAGTTGTTTACCAAATTTCTGATTTTAGAGAAAAATCAAAAAGTAATATATGTTATCTATTTTTGATTTGGGGTGATTATTAAATCCCTAATCTTGTAGAAAAATGTAAAAAATAATTTAATTAGTTTTCTTAAAAGAAAAAATATGGATAAAATATTTTGAGTCCATTAATTTGACCTATTGAAATCAAATAGCAGTGTAAAAAAAGCCTTAATAAAATTCTAAGAATTTTTTTCAAAAAATTATTTAAAAAATTCTAAGCACATGAAGGAGATGAAAAAGTGTAGCCCAATATATGTTTCGATTTTTTTTTCTCTATTTTCTTTTTCTAGGGTAAAATCATAATGTTAGGACCACTTATTCATATTGTTTGTTGTTATGTTTTATGTCATACTTGATTGCTTTATTATATGTTTTTTCACATGTTTGAAAACATACCTGTAGAATAGGGATTATTATTCATAAAATTTTTCATACATGCTTGCATAAATCTTGTTTAAACTATTATGTAGAAGAGGGTTCTTGGTTAGGAACCACAATATCCTCTGTCGGTCCATATATGAAAGCATGTTACACCGACCCCAAGAAGGTTGTTCACTACCACTGATATACAAGATTCTTGGTTGTGCATCCCAATGTGGCAATTTATAAATCATAAATCGTATGATATATGAAATTAATTATTAACCCTCCCAAATAAGCTGTGTTAATTAATCTTGTGACCAAACAAGCAAAAGTTAGTATATGGGTACTAATCAAATAGGATTCATGTTCTTGGCTAGTTTATGTTTGATTATTTGAAGATAAATGGCATAGGCAAGGCTAGAAATTATCATAGTAATATATCCGTTTTCAAGATTTTGCACAAAAACATATTTGTGGTACTATATATTTATATTACTAAATGTTGTTATTCTTTCTTATTATTGATAACAATATATATTTATTGTACAAAAATGTCACTTAGTTTGTTAAACATGATACTTAATAAAGATTCTAACCATGAGAATTATAAAGATTAGAAAAAGGGACTTAATATGCAAGAAACACATATACATGCTAAAGAAACATTGCCCACTAGAACCTAAAGGTAGTGATCCTCATAGGGTGTCATAGGTTTAGAATTACTAACAAGATTATAATGAGATAGTGTGTTGATATGGAGACATACTAGGTGATCTCCAAAATGCAACATGAAGATTAAATAATTGCTAGGCAGATCATTGATAATCTTGGGGATATATTTAGAGGCTAAACTTTTTTGGTCAAACAATGATTATTCTTCATATCATGAATTGCAAGCAGGAGTTTAAAATTACTATTTAGGAACACATGCCTATTGTGCATAGCTATTTAGTTGAAGCTTACTCAAATAGAGCCAACATAGATGTGTGCACTTAAATAGAGATGACCTCCAAAACTTTCTCGAAGGATGCATCCTTGACAACAATGAGAGATGTCTAATGCTTTTAAGATTGTGCTTAAAAGCTAGGATATTAGTTCAAGTGGTGCCGAGCCAATATTGGCAGTTATAATATTTTTTTTGAATTCTAGTAGTTGAATAGGCTAGGAGAACAAAAAGAATAGGCCAATAAGAAGGATCTAGAGAAATCTCATGTTCTAACTTTTTCTAAAATCAAACATCTTGAGGGACTTTTAGGCACTTTTCAAAACAATCCTAATTGAAAACCTTACATTTCTACTTGATCTAATTGGAATTTGAGGATAATTTCTTCATGAAAGTTGTTTGTCTCATTGTTTCTAATAAATCTCATGTTAAGCTTATAAATCAATCAAGCCTCTAACTGTCTTAAAAATTAAAATCTTTGAAATCTATTATACTTTTTGTTGTGACAAAAAGTGCAACGGTTTTAACTCTTTGACCTTGCTTTTCCTATTCATATTTTAACTTTGATCTTTTAAGTTTATTATCATATACACAGTCCATAACATCATTCTATAACATCCTTCTTACTTAAAGCAGCTTATAGCCATCTTTAGAAAACTATTCTAGTTTTTGTTTTGATTTCTGTCATAGTTTCTATTGGGATAGATTCACTTTTGCCATATATGCAAGTCTATTTTTGGCCTTTTTGGCATATCCTCAAACATGTAATACACAAACTACTCATGTCATATAATTTTTCTTTCATATCACAGTCCATAATATTTGTCAAATACTTGGAATGCATGACTAATCAAAACATAGCCCTACTTAGAGTTTGTGTTCAAAAGTTTCCAAAAGACTTCTAACCTCTTCAACAATCATAAATCTCTTATTGTTAATGAAAATAGGTTCACAACACTCTTTAACCATACTCAAAACATAACCAATAAAAACCATTGCTTAAAGCTTAAAATTCCAGAACATATACTTAAGGCAAGTTAAGGTCTTTCCCTTGAAATTTCTTGAGAGCTTCTCCAAAGTGGCATACCTTGATTCCAAGGATGATTAACGGTTGTAACTCAGCAAAATTTTGAGAGAATTAAGGCTTAGAAGTGGCTGGTTTAGGAGAGAGGTTGTGGAGACAAAAAGTTTTAATCTTCATCATGTGGGTGGCTATTTATAAGCCAAATCTAGTGGCAAAATTTCAAATAAATTTTGACAAAAACATCCCTTTTTAATGGACGCAAATTTAGCTTGGAATTGTGTGGCTTTTTCCAACTTTAGAGTAAGAAAAGTTTGACTTTCCTTTGACTTTTTGTAGTCCAAGTTTATACTACGTAAAAGTTTTCCTATACAGTCAATATCATTCTGTCAACCTTCCACATCCTTCTATAATCTTTATGAGTATTCATATATCTGTATAACTCCTATACTAGACTTTTGTTGTAGAATTTGTCGTAATAGAATCTTTGATAGTTTTGCTTCTAGCTTTCTTTTCATTATTCATCATTCAACCTTCATCTTAATGTCTTTAAACATTCACTTTATGAATATTTGTCACAAAATTTTGATTTAACAAAAATGATTGCGACATAAAGTTGCTCACAATAACTCTTAAACATTGCATACATAATACACTGTGAATTTCTCGAATGTTACAGTAACGCCCCTTCCAAGCTGGCAGGTTCAAGCTCACTAGCTCGAGAAAAATATTAACTTGACTTAGAACCTTCACTTGTACTTAACATCTATCATTGAAAAGTTAATAAAAATAATATTACATAGAAGACAATACTCTTTATTACAAAATAAGTGCTGACATTATACAAAAGACTAGATATCACAAATTTCACAATTTAAGATTTCTACTTATTACAGGACCTTGGACCATTCTTACGTATTCAACTGAAACCTCTATTAGAATTTACTTACACCATGAGAATTATATGAGCGAAAGATCAATAAGTAAACCATAAAGTTTTCTACTTTAAAACTTTTCTCTTTAACTTTAGTTAAAGGACAGTTTTGCATGATGCTAATCTTGTATTATTAGAACCTTATTTCATACTTAGTAGCCTCTTCTATTAGACTCTTTCTAGATTTGGTCCTTATAACAGTAACTTGGTTGGTTCATAATAAGCAAAAGAGCTCACATTAAGCACATAAAATACTCTTCATAAAACATGTGAAAATATATTCATATTATAATCATAATCATAAGCATCATATCATCAATTGAAAATCTACTTTTAAAACATATTATTGTTCAATTGATGTAGCAGAAATCATACTTACACCAAGTTATTTAACAAGGAACAACTGCTATCTCTTTTTTTCTTTCCTCTCATTCCCTTTTCTATTCTTTCTTCTTTTTCTCACTCACATTGCCTCCATTTGGTCACACTAAAGTATGATGATGTGATATTTCTGCTAATATACGGGTCTTACAAGTAATAAAGTATACCCAAGTACAGATGTTGATCCCTTGAGGATTGAGTTCTTAAAAACTAGCTAATTACTGCAACTACAATGACCAGGCCTTATTTAGGCAATTGGAATTTAAAGGAAAATAAATTAAAGTAACTAAAACTAGTATAATTAATCAAATAAAACTATGAAAAAGGGATTATTTACAAATGTGTAATCTATGTGATAATGTATCTAGAGGCTTGGTTTAGCTCAATTCTTCCTATGTTCTTCCTATTTCACAATTGTTGACTTTATTCCATCAAATTTATTAGTTAAGAATCCTAAATTCTCCTCATCACCTCTTCCAAGTGTTAAATGAAATTATATGTATAAATACCCAAATTGATATTCCTATCAGACTTCTTTACATGTACATTCATTAAGCTTAACCCTTCAATTGATTATTAAGGCATTGATTGTCTTCTAACTTCACAAAAACATGATTATCAAGTTGATTCTCTAAGTGTTCTCGGCTCTTCCAAGTCTCAATAACAACAAAGTCTATGTTTCCTAATTGATGATATATTATTCAATCTCTCTTGAGCATTTAAACTCATAAATCGCATCAAGTAGTTCATCAACCAAATCAACTAAAGGCATTAAACTTAGAGAAATATAAATGTAAAAGAAATGGGAATTATGACAATAATCAACAAAACAATCCAAAGACAATCCAATTCCAACTATATCAAGTACTAGAAAAGGAAATTTAAGCAAATATAGATAAATCCAATACTGATCTCTTTATAAAGTCTATACAAATAAATATGTTCAACACATAAATATAAATACAAATTTCATTCAAGATTAAGGTAGAGAGAGAAGAAGAAGAACTCTTTTGTTGAATTGAGCTTCAAGTCTTAATCCTCCAAGAATTCACCAATTTCAAGCTCTCCTCTCTCTAGAAAATCTAGTCTCTCTCTTGGATTTCTTCTCCCAACTCTCTCCACCCTTGCCAAATAGAGGCTATAGGGTTTTTAAGGTGTTAAGGACCATTCAACATCATTTTAAGCCCTTTGATCAAGTTCGAGTGAAATCCAAGTGGTTAGAATGCAAAGCAGCTTGGGTAGGCCCCCTTGGCCACACTAGGCATGCAGCAGCCCATGTGCGTGCACTATAGACACCTAGGCAATCATGCAGGGCATGCCAAGAGGCTACATGGGCACACAACAACATTGGCTAGGATGCCTGCTGCATCAAGCATGCATGCAGCTGCGCCTGCAAGGGCTACCTGGCATGCCTAACTAGGCTACACGCGACCTATGGTATGTGATGCAGTATAGCTCACCTAAAATCCCATGTTAGCTCAAAATTGAATGTCGTTTTTCATTAAACTGTCATTTTTCATTAAACGCCAATTATTATTTCCTTTATAATAACACCAAAAAATCAAAATACACAAAAGATTAAGAATTATTAAGAGATGCTTGAATTATGAGTGAAATATTCACTCATCATATGGCCAAGCCACCACCTATTTAAAGTATTTATACAAGCAAGATAGTGTGCTTCTTAAACAATAGATTAATGCTCATCTTTGTGCATGCGTGCCAAGTGTTCTTTCATTTGTGTGACATGTTTTCATATGCATGCAAGACATGTGGCTTGTTAGACGCCAAACAAGATTGCCTGCTCGATAAGTGTTACCTTTTGCATGCTTACCATGTGTCATTCATCAATACAAGCCACCTAGCACCTTGAATAATACTAACATTTTTTGTTAACCTTGTGATGATATGTCATGCATTCTTAAGTGATGAGTCATTAACTTATCTCAAATTTGTGACACCTAGCTTTTAAACATCTTTAAATCTTCAAATCATGAGTTTTTAACTTACTCAAAATAATAACTCTAAGAAACTATTTAGGATGGCTTAAGATAAGGTGTTATTGGCTTGTTAAACCCAAAAGTTGCTCTTAGACATATTAGGATGGACAAGTTCATTAGGCTTCTGGCTTTTATAAGAAATGTTAGAACAAGCCACCTCTTTAATGCTTATGAAAAACATTTTTATTTACCTTTTTAACATTTTATTTGTAGATAATAAATTACAAATTTCATCTAGATCTTTATATTACATTACTTTTTACAACAATAAAAGCTATTCACTTATTTAACTAAACAAGTTCAAAATTTTTATGAAATCAAAAAGTACTTATCCATGCACTATCCAAGCACTAATAAGCTCTAGCTTATACTTCTCTTCTTCCAGAGCTTAAAATTAAAAGCACAAACTATCCTAAGTAGGCCTTAAGCAAGATGCTAAAAAATTTGGTGTTACACTATCGAAAACTACTCGAGGTTTAGGTTTATGAGCGTAATGCACTACAAGAATGATATCTCACATAAGTTTAAGGAGTTTCATGCAGAAGTAGAAAAACAATTAGATAGACCTATAAAGTCACATTAATCATATTAAGGTGGAGAATACCTCCATAAGGAGTGTATAGGACACTTGTTAAAGAATACAATTCTATCTTATTTGATTATACTAGGAACTCCACAACGGATTGGTGTAATGAAGAGAAAAAATATAACTCTAGTGTATATAGTACGGTCCATATTAAGTTATTCAACATTTCACATATCCTTATTGGAATTATGTACTGCAAACCACATGTCGTCTTCTTGCTAAAGCAATTCCTAAGGTCCTATACATAACTTCGTTAAGGAATCTACGAAATTAGAGTCTTGTTTAGAAGTTTGCATATTTGTGTGATATCCTAGAAGGATAAAATATGGATTTTTCTATAATTCAAAATAAAATAAATTCTTTGGTTTTCACACATGTAACATTTCTTAAGGAAAGTTACACACATGACTTTAATCTTCGAAGCAATGTGGTTCTCCATAAGTCAAGGATAGATAGAATTAGTATAGAGGTTTTAGATGTGGAAGGTGTTCTAATCATGGTACAGAAAACAAAAGAAAATCAAGAACTTAGGGATAGTAAGAGAGTTGCTTGGCAAATCTTTAGGTATCAAGGCAAAACCTTTGGGTAGAGGCAGTTGAACCTGATGGTGATCTGACAAGATATGGAGAAACTATGGAGGACGTTGATGCAAAACTCTGGCATAAGGCCATGAACAATTAAATGGAATTTAAAGCTTCTAATCAGGTATGGGAACTTGTAAAAGCTCCTAATGGGATAAAGATTATTAGGTGAAAAGATCTAAAAAAGGTAAAAACTTTTAAAGCTAAACTTGTAGCAACAAGATACACACAAAAAGAGAACATTGATTATGATAAAATTTTCTGGCCTATAGTGTTGCTAAAGTCTATACATACTTTTTTCCATTACTACGTATCTTGACCATGAGATACAAAAAAAAGATGTCAAGACTATATTCGTAAATGGCAATCTTGAGGAGAGTATCTATATTATACAACTAGACAGGTTCAAGGTAAAAGGCTGAGAGGATAAAGTCTACAAGGTTCTTAAGATAATTTCTGAACAAAAGCAAGCTTCCCATTCTTGGAACTCAAGATTTGATCAAGCAATCAGTTCATATATGTTCAAACAAAACATTGATGAACCATGCATTCATAAATGCATTAATGATAGAAAGGTGGATTTTCTAATGCTCTATATAGATAACATGTTACTCATTGAAAATGACGTAGGTACACTATCATCGATTAAAGTTCGATTATCTTTGACGTGAAGGATTTGAGAGTAACTAATTATGTTCTTAGGACTTAACTAGTTCGCAATAGTAAGAACAAAAGTAGCTTTGGCCCAAGACATGTATATACATAAACTTATAGAAAGGTTTCCAATACAGGAGTAAAAAAAAGTTCATAACCTACTTAGTAAGGCATCACTATTTCTTGGGATAATTGTTTTTAGACATTAGAAGAAAAATAATATATGAAGAAGATTCATTATGTTTCGTTGATGGAGAGTCTCAAGTATGCAATGCTTCGTACGAGACCTAATATCTATTATGCAGTCATAATAGTAAGTCAATATCAATCAAATCCTAAGCCAAAGCAATGGCAGGCAATAAAGCATGCACTCAAGTATCTTAGAAAAATAAGGAATTAATGTGCTAATAGCCTAACACCTGCAGGATACATGGATTCTGACCTTCAATCAGATAAGAATTCAAAGAAATCTTCTTCTATGTCTATATTTACTATGGGAGGCAGAGCCATAGTAGGAGAAGTATTAAGTAATCTAGTATTGTTGATTCTACAATAAAGGCCAAACATGTGGTTACCACTGAGCCATCCAAAGATATTGTGTAGGATTATTATAATATCATAGTTATAGTTAATACCAAAACTTCAACACACCATAAAAAGAGTGAGCACATAAATGAAAAGTATCATATCATTAAGAGCTTTGGAGAGAGTGGTTATGTGATGGTTTGCAAGTTAGTGTCTGACGACGACCTTGCCTATCCTTTCATTATGGTCACGGCCAAGGATTTTTTGAAAAGGCATAAAGATGCTCAATATGTCACATTTACTAGCTTAGGAAAAGTAGGAGATTATCAAGATCAGTGCTCTTATGAATAAATACTAGAATTTATTGTTAAATAAATGACAATACAAACAGTTCATGTGTTAATAAAGATTGTCATATTACTCTCATGTTAATAATTATATATTGAGCAAATATATGATCCATGACCATTACATCCGAATCTTAAAATTGGGTACATATGGGGTTTATATACAAATAGATATGATGCAAAAATTAATCGTTTGAATATACAGCCTGTTTATAGATAAAGCCAAGCACTTTATTAACGATAAGACTGTAATAGGGATCTACATCCAATTGATAAGGTGGTCTATCTTCACCTTCAGAATGAGTTGATTCCATGGAAGATATATGACCTAGTGGTGGTCATATATTGGATTGACCTAAAGTACAATTGACTTAACAATAATTTCATTTAACTAAAATCAATTCACTTTAAAATCATTTATGCGTCATCTAAATCCTGATAAAATTTCATGACTCTATTTTTGTAACTTGTGTCACTTTTTTGGGAGGAGCTAGCTTGTATCACTTTATATGCAAAGGAAGAAATTTTGATAAACAAAATTTTTATTGGCGGTAGGAGATATAACCTATACTCAATAACAGCACAATACATAAATATAGAATCCATAGCTAACTAACAAACAGTCAATTTTGTCATTCAAAGGCATTATTCAGAACAATTGTAAAAGAATTAGACCTTAGTCATTTTGGTACATTTGGTAACCAAATGATTTTCCATTTGTTTATACTACGAATAAAATTTTCTAATAAATGAAATAATGGAGCTTTGCGATAAAATAATTGAGAAGTAAAATAGAAGTTGTCCATCATCTGGTTATGGATACCCTATGAGAATACATGTATTATAAGAGGTCATGGACAAAAACTACTTCCAAAGTCTCCTAATACTGTATATTATCAAGAGTGCAGCTTTGAGTCTATAGTGGAATGACATCAAAATTGATAACTAAATAAAAAACTAATCAAGGATTAATTTATCTATTATTATTGGAGTTTAATAATATATATTTATCTGGCCCTTTTGCTAACTTATTAATTCTTTTTGACAAATCAGGCATGTAACACTTGATCAAATTAATTATGAGATTAATTTAATCGAGATGTTAGTATTAACAAATTTAAAAATTTAAGATTAGTATAAATTTTTCATGTATAAAAATTAATATTTTAACTTGACGTGTTCTCTACTCAGTATTGTGTGACTGTAACAAATATTTTCTTTAGAATAGAAAATATGAACAGTTTACTTATTTATATTGAGCCTTATAATTTGCATAGTTTATTTTCATGAAAACCCCAAGGCCAAAATCAATACTCTTTCCTTTTCCCTTTTCTTTTTTTTTTTCTTTCTTTCTTTTCTTTTACTCCCCTTCTGACCCATCACTCCTTTCCTCTCTCCTTCTTCTCTCATCGAATTCTCTGTCTCTCCCTCTCTCTATCTCTCTTCTTCACAAAATTTTAAAATTCAAAATGCCATAACTTTCTCATTTAAAGTCCAAATGAGATTATTCTTTTTCCTAGATGCTCAAAATGAATATGAGAGTAAAACAATATCCATATTACCTAGGTAAATCTGCCATACATGGTGGGGTGCTCCAACCACTAACAAAACCAGGAGCTACCACCTCGGTTGGTGCTGGTAAACACCACCCACTACAAAATGATTTTATTAGTCTCTCTTCCAAAAACTCTTGAGAGATTTTAGCAATGTGCTTTCCATACTCTTCAATTTTGTAAGGAAGGGTTTTCTACCCCTTTCTTTTATTGGAAAATTTGTCCCTTTGTTTTGATGTTTTCAATGAGTTCTAGAAATTCAATGTCCTTTTTCCAAGAATGCATGCAAACCATGATCTTGCTAATATGTGTAAGTTTATGATTAAATTACTATTTCATGTTGATAAATCCAAAAACCCCTTCCTTAGAATTGTGTTTTCATTATAAGTTAAGCCCCTTAATTGAAATAGATATTTCTTGGTGATTTGATTTTATACAATTGTAGCATATTATCTTATAATGGTAGTTACTTCATGACCTAGCTAGGTTGGCGAACTGTCTATTGTGTTTTGGGTGGTCTTGGTATGGGTTTGATTCTTGTAGAGGATTAGTAAAATTAATATGCATTATAGAGTTAGAATAATGATCAATTTTATGATAAATTTGGCCAGAAAGGACTTGCATGATAAGTGCTTGATAATGTAGCAAAGTGAAAAATCTAGAGTACCTTGGTTGTTTACCTCTCCATGATCTAAGTTTGGTTATTAAATTTTAACGTCTTTATCTTAACTTATTTATAGCATGATTATTGTACCATATAAAACTAAGTAACTTTGAAAGTGTTAGTTGTTTGGATTTTGGGTTGAGAAAATTAGAGTTCATATAGTGATTATATGACCATCCTCTTATGACAAACCTTGGGACATGGTATAAAAAATACTGTATTGATATATTAGGTTGTTTCATAATTAGGAAAAATGGAGGAATTTTCCTTTGGTAATTATTGTGGATGGGACTATTGATTTTGAAAAGCAATATGTGAGACAATGTTGGTGGTTCATAGGAAGGTTTGGAACTGGAACTAGAATTTGTACAAGTTTGGTTTATTTAGAACCTAGTTTAGTACAGCATGTTCATCCATGGTTTAAACGATTGAGGATCCTTGGACTAGTGCTTACATGAGTGATTTGTACAATGATTTCCTAATTGTTTAGCAAACTTTCATTAAATTTTGTACACGGCTATCCTTGTAGTGCTTGCTGGACTGTAGAACTTTGCATAAGGAAGGAGAACGTTGTTAACCTAAGTTGGCTTTTAATTAGGGAACTAATTTATGAACTAGTTATTCGGTGTAAAGGAGAGTTCAAAATTAGTAAATGGTAATTGCTTTACTTCTCTATGTTGGAAGAACATGAATGTAATGGAATTTTTTAAATTTTAAATCAAATCATTTTTCCAAATAATAAGTTAGACATGTTATGTATATAAATTAATTAAGATCTTACGTATCTCTTAGAATTGGTACCACACTTTTGACAAGAAAAAACTACGACATTACTGTTCTTGAGAATTGCATCTAAAAGATCTTCAACCTACTAGTCTTTTTTACTATTCTCTTTTCCACAACCAGAATGCGAGTGAGCACACATTGTTCAATTCTCCTCTTGGTAACATCTCCTTCCAACTACAAGAGAAAATCAAGAGCTAAGGTTCGGGATATTGAACAATAGCACTATGAAAATTTCAGAGTTTCTCCCATTAGAATGCTCTCTCTAAATTTCTCTAATGGTCCAAGTAACAATAGGAACAAGTATCCTATTTATAATGGTTGATTGGGAGTCAATTCTACTTAGATAAGGCTTCTAAATTCAAAACTGGATTAAAATCTGCATCAAAATGAGTCAAAAAAATGAAATAGGATTTTTGTGCAACTAACTTGCCTGTGCTAACCATCGGCCTATCGGTTGCACTATTTTTGTAACTAAGTTACACTCCACCAGTCGACCAAACGAAGGCATCGACCTGTTGGTCCACGAGTTTTGAAAATTTCTATATCTTATTCTACATGAAAATCTTAGATTGAGCATGGGTTTTAAGTCAAATAACCTAATAGAGAAGTTATCTTATTAAAACAGCCATATACAGATAATCGTATGTTAGATAAAATATATATCTAAATAATTTAACACGTTTATCTCGAATTAATTCATAAAATTTATTCAACTAAATAAACTAACATGAATTATTAAATCTAATGAACCAAATTTAAACCAATTTAAGAATTAACATAAGTTACCAATATATAGAAAAAAAAAATATGCCATATTGTTACAGGAAATATTATGAACTAGCAATGGGAACTCAATTGACATATATAGATTAAGCTCCTATAATTATAAAATAACTATCCACGATACATATATTTTATAATTATCAACTCTAAAACTATTCCATTAAAAGCTTCAAGCTACACTCTCGAACTACATAAAATTACAAAACTTCAATAAGTTTATCATCTATGACATATCACAATACATAATATCCCCATATGATATTGATAATTGGCTTAAGGACAAATTCCATTTTACCTTTTTGATTATTTTTATCTTATTTTCCATTACCTTACCATTCGCATACTTGCTATCCATAAATAGTATACCATTCGATTATACCCATATGTAGCACTCTAGTTTTTCAATTACAAGATAACGCCTATAAGAGAATATCATTAACTTTACAAAAAAGCTATGGATTCCATATTTATGAATAACAAGTCTAAGTCAATCAAGAGTCATATCTCTAACGAACCAGTATGCATACCATCATTTAATTTAGGATGTCAACTTATGGTACATCAAAAGACACATGTTAAGAATTTGGGCCCATTGATTCATTTTAATATTAAGATACAACATATATGATTGTCTAAAGTCAATTGATTTAAATGAATGGAATTATTAATAAAATCAATTCAACTTTTGTCCTGATCCAATATATCATCACCTACGACAATATATCAAGGTTTCTACTAACGGAGTCCAACTCTAATGACCAAGACAAGTCATTTTTCGTTGAGAATGTAGACGACAAGTCATTTTTCGTTGAGAATGTAGACGACAAAACAATGTTAACGTGAATAAAGTGCCCAAATTTACTCCTTCGATTGCAAACCTTATCATTTAGACTATCATCTTTAAGATTTATGTCTTTCGCATAATCTATCGATCATATGCATGATCTTAAAAGTTTATAGTGACAGTCTCAGGCTTTTGTTTGCTTATCATATATTCAACATAAATGGATATAAAGAGGACAACATTTGATATATGAAAATAAATAATAAACTCTTTATTGAATAAATGCCTCTAAAAACTATTACATAATTTAATCATTAGGGAACCTAGTCCAACAATCTCCCACTTACCCTAAGTGAGTAAATGTGACATGTTACCTATCCCCATAGCTTCTACGTGCTTCTCGAAAACCCTCATTGGTACTGTCTTCGTGAAAGGATTAGCTATATTATCCTCGAATATGATCTTGCATACTATATCATGCATATTCTCTATGAGTTTTTTATCACATGATACTTCTGATGTATATATTTACTCTTCTTATGAAATCTTAGTTCCTTAGCATTAGCTATCACTGTGGTGTTATCACAATACAACGTTATCAGCTTACCCATTCTAGGAACTATCTTAAGATCTCCAAGGAACTTGCAGAGCCGTATGACTTCTTTCAAAGCTTTACTAGCTGCCATATACTCAGCCTTCATCATTGAATCTAAAGCGCACTCTTGCTTGACACTTCTCCAAACAATGACGCCTCCTTCTAGAGTAAACACAGAACCTAAAGTCGACCTTCTCGTATCTAAACAAGATTGAAAATTTCAATCAGTGTATCTAAGAGGTGTTAGATCTTCACCAAAATATTTTAGCATATAACCTTCAGTCCTTTTCAGGTACTTAAAAATATGCTTAACCACAACCCAATAGTTTGGTCCTAAATCCAACCAAAATCGACTCACAATCTTAATAGCATAACATATGTTAGGTCATGTGCAAAGCACGACATACATGAGACTACTTATTGCCGAAGCATAAGGCACCTTCTTCATCTATTCACTTTCTTCATCAGACTTTGGAGAGTCTTTCTTAAAAAGAGTAATTCTAGACTTAAATGGTTGCCTACCTTTCTTGGAATCATGCATTATATACTTCTCAAGAATATTGTCTGTGTAGGTAGCTTGTGATAAAGCTATCATTTTGTTCTTCCTATCTTGAAAGATTTGGATACCTAGAACATAATTAGCTTCACCCAAGTCCTTCATGTCAAACTGCTTAGTCAACTATAATTTTACCAAGGATAATGCCACAGCATCATTGCCAACAAGTAGAATGTCATCTATATAGAGGAGTAGAAAAACAATCTCCTCATCTTTAATCTGCACATGATACATCCATGTTTTATTCAAACCCACAAGTCTTAATCACTTCAACGAATGTTTCAAGAACGAGAAGCTTGCTTAAGTCTATAAATAGTCTTTAGTAGTTTACAAACCTTATTCTTTTGACTCTCAACTTTGAACCTGCCTGGCAGTACCAAACATATGGTCTCATCAAGATAGCCATTCAAGAAAGCTGTCTTGACATCCATTTTTCAAGTCTCATAATCGAGAGCAATAGCAATGGACAAGAGAATGTAGATGGACTTAAGCATAGCTACAGACAAAAAGGTTTCCTCATAGTCGATTCCTTCCTTTTGTGTGTATCCCTTTGCTACCAGTCTAGCCTTATAGATTTCGACTTTCACATATGCGCCTCTCTTCCTCTTGTAGACCCATTTACACCCTATGGGTTTTAACTATTTAGAAAGGTGCACAAGCTCCTAGACTTGATTAGTCTTTATAGACTTCATCTCAATGCTCATAGCTTCTGTCTAGAGCTTTAAATTGACATCCTTTACAGCCTCTTTGTAAGTGTAAGGATCCCTATCGTGTTCAACCAGTTCAATCAAGTAAGTTTCACCATTGAACATATGCCTCTCGGGTTGACACTCGATCCTCCCACTATACCAAAGCTCTTTTTGTTGTTGTTCAAGTAGTTTTTCTACATTGATTGGATTGGTTTCAATTGAAATCCCCAAAGTGATCAAATCACTCACCAACTCCTCAAGTACTACTCTACTACAAGGCTTAAAGTCGTTCATGTAACTTTCCTTAAGGAAAGTCGCATTTGTTGAAGCCACAACTTTGTTTTCTTCTGGGTTGTAAAAATAATCCCCTTTTATCCCTTTTGGATATCTTACAAATACTCACACTTCTGAATGTGCTTCTAACTTATTCGCTTCCTTGTCTAGGACATGAGCAGGACATCGTCATATGCGAATATGGTTTAGGGATATCTTCTTGCCCATCCATAATTCCTAAAGAGTTTTAGGAACTAATTTTAAAGGCACATTGTTTGAAGGAAAACATGCAGTTTATGGTGCATATCTCAAAAAGATAAAGGCAATGTCGAATAACTCATTATGGACGTAACCATGTCCAACAAAGTCCTATGCCTTCTCTCAGCCACACGATTCTACTGCACAATACCTAGCACAGTCAAATGGGATAAAATCTCATTATCCACTAATTGTCTTAAGAACTCATCGAATAGGTACTCTCCACCTCAATCGAATCGAAATATCTTCATGGGTTTACCTAATTGCATCTTTACTTCAACACAAAACTCCTTGAACTTGTCAAAAATTTCACTCTTATGATATATTAGGTAGACATACCTATATCTCAAGTAATCACCAATAAAAGTGACAAAATACTCATACCCTCCTCATGCCTTGATGTTTATAGGACTACAAACATCACTGTGCACAAGTTCTAATACCCCTTAGGCTCGATTGCCTTAAACCCAAATGGTTTTTCAGTCATTTTACATTCTGTTATGGATTCCACCTCTAGATAAATTAAAGGTACATCCGTTACTAACATTTGAATCCTATTTAGGCCAATATGACCTAATCGCAAGTGCCAAAGATGAGACATATTAGAGTGAGAAGTTTTAAATTTTTTAAAAATTATTAATCTCAATGTTAAGCAGTGAGTCCATCTTAAATTTGATAAAATATAGGTTGTTTTGCATCCATACACTATAGATAAAAGATTTGTCTTTACGAATCATAACTTTATTGTTAAAAGAAACTAAATAAGAATCTTTAAATAAACAAGTGACAAAAATTAAATTCCTTTCAACTTTAGGAACATAGAAACAAGTTTCGGCCAACACTAAGGATCCATCTTCGATTCGCAACATGAAGTGCTCACATACCAGACTTCTCATTTCCTTAAACCCCTGTAGAGAAATACAAACCTAGTTAGCTGCTCTAGAATCTATGATCTAAGTGTCGCTTGATTCTTGAACTAAACAAGTCTTAACAACTAGAAGTTTGCACTTACCCCCTTTAGCTTAGAAGACCTTGTAATTCTTCTTGATGTGCCTGACCTTCCCGCAGAAGAAACACTTTAGCTTCTTCAAGTTCCTCTTCTTTTTCTTCTTATCCTTGCCTTTTGCTAAAATAGGAGACTTCCTGTTCTTAGCCTTTTGCTTTTTTTTTCATTCTTAGAATTGGAATTGAAACCAATGCAACCACCAAGTTTGCCTCGCCAATAGTCGTAACTTCCCTGATCAGATTTTCAAACTCCTATAGCTGCTTCATCAGCTTAGTTAAGATCACATCCTATCTATTGCTCAAATTATATAAAGCTCTAAATGAGATGAACTCCCTAGAAAGAGTCTCAAAGACTATAGTCATCTGCGGCTCGACATCAATGTCGGCTCCATGGGTTTAAGCCTCAGCAAAGTAACCAACATTATATGCTCATTCATAGGCATCTTCAATCTTTGCTTGCAGCTAAGAAGCTCTCGAAGAGCCCCTTGTCACTTCATCAAGGCTTAGCCTCCAAACATGTCATTAAGATTATCCATGATCTACCGAGCAATCTCATTATCTTCATCTTGAGCCTGTAGCACGTTATTCGTGCTAGCCATGATATAGCAGCAGGCCTGATCACCAGCATCTTTCCAGCTATCATGCACTTAGATTTGTTCATTAGTGGATTCTCCTATAGGTGCAAAAGGACTCGGTAAATTTTAGTTTCTTAAAAGATAGAACGATATTCAAGTTCCATTTCCAATCATTATAGTTTTTGCCATTTAAAGTGTTTTTATCAAGTATCGAAGATAAAACATTTATAGAAATTTTGATCTACAATAAAGATTCATATATCAAACATAAGCAAACATTCAACAACAATTTAGTAAAATAACCCAAACAAGTGAACATATAATATATTTATGTGTCAAAACCTTAAAAAAATCACAACCTTACAATGATAATTCCTAACTCATAATTCAATAAGCTAACTTGAGGAGACTTGCCAAATTCAATTAGTATATACCATTCAAGACCCGTTTGATCTAGCACATACTAAAAATCACTTTCTTTTGCCATTAACTTTATTAACAAAGCTCTTAAGGGTGTTAATAATAAAATTAACTTTGAGTGTTTAACCATCATTTCAACTACTTTATCTATGGTTTATAATCGACACCTAGGGGTGAACAATGATAAAACATTTCAAAGCAAATTATCCTCTTGAACATCTAATTGATACATGATGCATCCCTTCCTAAGGTCGGAACCATCATGTGTTACCTATGGACCACCATAGGAGGTCTTAGGTCCTCTCTTCAAAAATCTTCTCTCACTCAATATTTTGGAAATCAAGGTTTTTTTTTTTTTTTTTTTTGGTTAACATGCATGAATAATTTTTTAATGAGTGGCATTCCCTATTCTACATGACACATAATCAACATACATAGAAAATATATTATAAAGCAAACAAGTAACACAATAAGCAAAGAAACAAGCAATATAATAATAAATAGCCATAATATTATAGTCCCATCCTAGAGAAAAGAAAATAAAAATTACAAAAAGATCAATCAAAGCATATATTGATTCTTCATCTTGTGTCTTCTCGTTGTATCCTTCTTCATGTAGCGTCCATCTTTGATTTTCAATCTCATATAGATAAAAAAAAAAAAATTATTGTTATCACAAAATTTCATGTTTTTCAAAATTGTCTCAAAAAACAAAAATAAAAAACTACACCCAAAAAAATTGATATTTTAAAACGGTTCTACCTAGACCAGCCTGGTGATCTATGATCACCAGCCTACCAGTTTCATACAAAACATATGGCTCTATTAGAGTCTAGCCGACCGATCATGGTAATCGGCCTGTCGTATAACGCTGAATTAATGTTTTTGAATCTCTTCCAAAAAAAAAAACAATTTTATGCAGTTTTTTAATTTATTTTTCAACAATTCAAAACATAAAAATTTATAAATAGAGAAAAACACATAGAATTATAAATATCTCCATCTTCAGGATCTGTCTTCTTATTTCAACAATTATTTTAATACAAATTTACAAACCAAAATTAAAATAATAAATCTTAAACGGTGATGATAGACCGCCATCTAATTACATTAAAATCTTAGATACATATTCTAACCTCTAAGGAATCATGACTGGCAAAATTAATTAATTGACATTAGAAAAGAAATTTAGTGAACAATAATTAATAAAAAAACATTCACCATATAATCTCTTTATATAAAAACCCTAAAATACCAACTTTCTAAAACTATAATTCAAGCATAGGAGATATTAAGATCACAAAATTTATATACATAGCATAATCACAAACCCAAAAATTCGACGTAAAACTATGGCCCTAATACCAATTGTTGGAAAAATAAGAACACAATAGAACTTTAAAAATTTTAAACCAAAGTGTTTTTTTCTAAATAACAAGTTAGATATGTTATGTATATAAATTAATTAACATCTTACGTACCACTTAGAAATGATACCGCACTTCTGACAAGAAAAAACTTCAACAGAATTGCTACTTAGAATTACATCTAGAAGAGCTTCAACTAACTAGTATTCTTTATTATTCTCTTTTCCACGAACGGAATGCGAGTGGGCACATGTTCAATTCTCCTCTTGGTAACATCTCCTTCAAACCACAAGAAAAAAAACAAAAGCTAAGATTCGGGATATTGACAATAGCCCTATGGGAGTTTCATAATTTCTCTAACTAGAATACTCTCTCTAAATTTCTCTAGAGATCTAAATAACAATAGGAACAAGTATCCTATTTATAGTGGCTAGTAGGGAGTCAATTCCACTTATACAA
Source organism: Artocarpus hirsutus (assembly GCA_946598075.1). Lineage (NCBI taxonomy): Eukaryota > Viridiplantae > Streptophyta > Magnoliopsida > Rosales > Moraceae > Artocarpus > Artocarpus hirsutus. Next base: position 1,400 of record CAMOHE010029536.1, on the reverse strand, counting down.
GGCTTCTAAATTCGAAACTGGATCACAATCTACATCAAAACACATCAAAAATGCATAACAAGATTTTGTGCAACCGCCCTACTGGTCCTGACCACTAGCTTGCTATTTGCACTATTTTTGTAACTAAGTTACGCTCCACCAACCGGCCGGACGAAGGCACCTGGCCTACCGATCTGCTCAATTCTGAAAATTTCTATATCTTATTCTCCATTAAAATCTTAGATAGAGTCTCAATTTTAATTCAAATAACCCAATAGAGAAGCTATCTAATCAAAACAGTCATATTCAAATAATCCTATATCAAATAAAATATATATCCAAATAATTCAATATGTTTATCTTGAATTAATTCATAAAATTAATTCATCCAATAAACTAACACGAATTAATAAATCCAATGAACCGAATATAAACCAACAAAGAATTAATATAAGTCACCAATATATATTAAGAATATGCCATATCGTTACAGGATATATTGTGAACTGCCAAAGGGGACTCGATGGATATATATATATATATATATATCAAGCTCCTATTGCTATAAAATATTTATATTCCATAATCATCAACTCCAAAGCTATTCTATTAAAAGCTTAGAGTTGCACTCTTAAACTATATAAAATTACAAAACACCAATAAGTTTTTCATCCATGACATATCACAATACATAACATTCTCATAGACTATTCATAATCAACTTAAGGATAAATTCTATTTTACCTTTCCGATTATTTTAATCTTATGTTCCATTATCTCACCATTAGAATACTTACTATCCATAAATAGTATACCATTTGTTTATGCCTATGTATACAAATGGTTGAGCACTCTAATTTTTTAATTACAGGATAATGTCTATAAGATAATATTATTAACTCGACAAAAAAGCTATAAATTCTATATCTATGAATAACAAGTCTACGTTAATCAAGAGTCATGTCTCCAATGTACCAATATACGTACCATTATCTAATTCAGGATGTCACCCTTTGATACATCAAAAGGCACAAGTCAATAATACGAACCAATTAATTCATTTTAGAATTAAGATACAACACATATGATTGTCTAAAGTGAATTTATTTAAACAAATAAAATTATTAATCAAATCAATTCAACTTTTCTCCCAATCTAATAAATCGTCATTATTGTGGCATAAGGCCCGGGCGTACTCCCTCAAGCCTCCATAGGACCCACCTTGCGGGGCCCTCGGACTTGTGGCTCTTATTGGTAGACCATCCCCGTGCCGCCCACTCATCCGTACTGTCCCCTCTGGGGCCCTCTGGCCCCTCAGGGATTTCTTTCGCGTCCCTCGGGTTCGAACCTCAAACCTCCCTTAAGAGGTTCTTATTTCCTTCTCGAGTACCAATTAAGCTACTAGCTTAATTGGTACTCGA
>CAMOHE010029535.1:0-56901 GCA_946598075.1 Artocarpus hirsutus | reverse complement strand
GGTTCTGTTTCAAATTTTTGAGACCTTATCTGATAAGGAATGACCCTAGACCCAACCTCTATAAATAGGGAGTAAGTCTAATGAGTTATTTAGATCAATAGAGAGATTAAGAGTGATACTCTACTGGTGAGAATCTGAAACCCCCTGAGAGCTCTTGTTCACAAATCACAAACACTAGCTTTGGGTTCTCTCAATTGGTTGGAAGGAGAGTCACCTTGAGGAGGAGCTGTACGTGTGAGCCCACACTCACTCCGATCGTGGATAGAGAATAGCAAAGAAGACCAGTTGGTTGAGGCTCTTCTGGAACGTTACTTTTCTACACAGAATCGGGAGCTTTTCGGCGCATACAAGGTCAGTAAGATCAGGTTAATTTATACATATAGCATGTCAAACTTGTGTTTTGAAAAATACTTTGATTTAAAATTTTTAAAATTCCGCTGCGTATTATTTTTCCAACAGGACTCCCATCCGTTGCCCCAAAATTGACTTAGCATAGAGGACCCCTCCTCACAGGAAATCTCGACCTTTCGATGCTCTACAACGGTCGGATTGGGCGCGTCCAGAAGAACACCATCCGTAGCTTCCTCAAGTCTCTTAGCGACGGTGGCGGCATGTAGCCGATGGTGTCGTCATGGTGGAATGTGGTGGAGAGTTACCAGTCCTTGGTTGGCGATCGCGGACATGAGAGAAGGATCCCTCCGAGAATCCAAATGAGAGTGGCGAGCGTGATGGCAGACACGTCCTACTCGTTGGGGAACATAATGACGGCGGACTTTATAAAGATTCTAGTCGAGAAAGCTACGGCAGGAAAACCAAACACGTTGGCAGTGATAGTAACAGATAGGCAGGTGACTGTGCAGGAGATGTGCACGGGAAAATGCGTTCAGCATGGGGCGTTTGGGCGGCAGGCATATGTGGTGGTGGGGAACCCAGAGACAGAGTGCCCGGGGGCATGTGCATGGCCTTTCCACCGTGCCGAGCAAGGCCCACAGGGGGTGGTAATACAGCTGCCGAGCGGGAACGTAGGGGCCGATGCCATGGTGGTGTTGTTGGCATCAGGATTGGCAGATGCAGTTGCCATCCCTTCAACAATGGCTTCTTTACGATGGGAATGGGTAGACATGTGGGCACGGTAGGGGCCGGGACGGCATGCCAAGGGATGTTTGGGAGTGGGGCGTTTCCAGGGTTCACGGGGAAGGTACATGTGGACCCTAAGACCGGTGGGGCCTTCAACACCCACAGCATTAAGGGCAACAAGTTCTTGTTGCCTGCGCTTTGGAACCTTGCCACCTCATCTTGTTGGACTCCTGTCTAACAATATTAATATGACTCTCATTTAACTGCTGCCAAATTTGTTTATTAATTTTAGTTTCCATTTATCTAGTAGCTCTAAGGAGAGGAGGAGGGATTTGCTTTGCTTCTCCAAATCTTATCTCATTGTAGATGTTTTATTATTTGTTTTTTTTCCCCTACACACACATAATAAATCCATGATACTAAATTAAACGGATCATTCTCATTCATCTTCTTCTGGAACAGAAAACGAAACTAACATGCGCAGCGTGTCTCACATTTTGCCAAAAGTCACAACACATCAACACATTGGTGTTGTTCAGCACCAGATGGAAGACCATATCTATATATATACATACATACATACACACACACACACACACACACACACACACATATATATATATTACTTGCAACAAGTAACTGATGATTTATAAATATAGGTAGATTTTTTCTTCTTTTTTTTTCCCCTTTTTTTACCAAACTATACCTGTGAAAGAAAAAACGACGAAATAAAAGTAGCCGTAGTAGGAGTTTGGGCTTGTAAACAATTGTGTAAGGGGGTCAATTCCAGAAATATCACTTTTGTCCTGTTGTTTTTTAGAAACATACATTAGTTATAAACTATAAACAATTGCGTAAGAGAAGTGGTTTAAATCAAAAGAAGAAAAATTACATGGTAGAACATAATAATAATAGTATAGAAGTAGTATATCACCTAATTTACTCTGTGTAAGGAGTGATCATGTTAGGGTGACTCCAATTAATACCAAATGAGTCCTTTTTTTTTTTTTTAAATGGACAAATGGTTTTTCTTTTTCCCTAAAATGCAACTAACTAAAAGTCCGGAACTAATTATGCAATTGAGAAAAAAAAATGAATTAGGGGTTGGCTCATTTATCATCATTTTCATCTTTATGTTGAATTTTTGTTGAGTGTGAAAAAAGAAGAATTTTTCTATAAATTTTTGTTGGGTTTGGTGCCCTATAAGCTGTGACATTGTACATGTTGTTAATAAATAAATAAAGTGACATTTATTATTATTTTAGTTGCTTATATATATTATAAATACTTTTTATAAATATCAAAAAAATTTCATGATTATTTATGTGACTATAAATTTAGCATATAAGTGTTATGTGCTTAGGGATAAAATTTATAGATAATAATCTAAATAATCCGTAATAATTAATTAAAGTTTAAGACCTTTAATTAAATATTACAAGTACGACCTAATTTCGTTTAGAATGAAATAATCTTATCTAGGCTATTAATGTAGAAACATTAGATTGGAGGTACTTCATATAATGAGATTATATAGGACTGGACCAGATAAATTTTGAATCTCTAATAATCATCTGTTGTAAATAGAGTATTCAAATTTGTTACTATAATGATCATATATTTGATAGTCTTAATCTTGAGTATTTATTAGACTCCTGTTTAAGACATTATGTTTTTTGACTTGCATGGTAAGATTTATCTAAATATGGATCATAACTTAACATCTTGGAAACATAATGTAATAAATGGCTGGGAATAATATTATACAGATATGGATTCTATTCCTTCCTTATAGAAGTTAGAAAAATAGTTCTCTTGAGTGATGATTTGAGGTTTGAACAGTAGAGCGCTTGTTCGTAATAAGATTATGAATTATCGGTTCATTAGAGAATTATTGAAACTCAAGGATAAAGTGATATAATAAGAGAGGTAAACGGAAATTGAACCTACCTCTTATTATAAACTATTTATAGAGGACTGACTTATATGCAATTATTACATCAATGGACTACTTGTTAATTTTCTTTGAGTAATTTTTACTATAATTTTAAGAATTCAGTTTCAGGTTTTTAGTGGAGTAATACTAAAACTAATAGATTTGGCACATTTATTAAAGAGTTTAATTAATTGTCAAATTTATTGGAGCTTATGTTATAGGTTCATAGCTTCCTAATTCCACCTCCGTAATACTATATTGGATTTAATGCATATAATGCATTATACATATTTAATTTGAAATTATTGAATTCTGAATTAATTATTTCACACTTGAGTTATTAATGTGACACATAATGTAATGCGATAAATATTGTCACATTTAACTGAGCATTAGTTAAATTAATTAATTGATTATATTTAATTAATGAGATTAATTAAATATGTTTTAAATTAGTTAATTGATAATATTTGAATAATAAGATTATTTAAATATAATTTTAATTTTGTATATGACACATATGTGGTGGGACCACATTTTGTCTTTTCCTACTTGGACACAAAATTGAATTATTAATTAATTTAAAATCAATTTTTAAATAAATATGATTTATTTTTTTAAATTTAGATATATATATATATATATGATATTTTTCATGTTTTTTGATTTGGTTTTGAACCAAATCTTTTATATATATATATATATATATAAAAGATTTTATTATATATATATATAAACGTAAATGTGGTTTACGTTTTATGTTTAAAAAAAAAGTTTAAGTTTTACGTAAACGTAACGTAATATATATAAATATAAGTTAAAGAATCAAGATTTGGTTAATAATAAAAAAATAATAATAATAAAGAATAAGGAATGTAAAGTATATCCCTTCTCCATAATCTGATATGGTAGTTATTTTAAATTTAAAATTAATTAAAAATAACTAACGCTCACATATAAAAAAAGAGAGAGATAACAGTTATCTCCATTGATCAATCATTTTCACTCACATTTGCAAAATACTCAGAGAGAAAAACTAAAAGTTCTTTCTTTGAAAAAAAAAAGTCTGTTATTTCATGTGTTGAGTACATAGCAGATCTAGAAAAGTGTGAGGTTAATTCATTCTTACAGTTTGATGCTCACTCTTTTTTCATTGTTGTTGAGACTTGGTTTGTAAGATTGTGGTGTCAAAGAGGAAAGCTAGGATGCCCTGATAAGTCTTCAAAAAGTTGGTAAAAATTTCCAAAGCTTTCTATTTTTAATTAAAATTATATAGCTATTACCGATGAATAAAGTTTTTAGAAAATTTTTGTTTATTAACAATCTGTTCCTTCTACTGTGTTTTCATATTTAATTCCAAAAATTTTAACAAATGCTCCCTCTTTTCCATTTCTAACTATGATTTCGGAATTTATAGAGTATTTGGAAAGTATGATTAGAACCAATTATTGGAACAAATTTTGATTAAAAATACTATAGTATATGAAAGCTTTACTCGGTAGCAACATTTTGCTTTTTCTTTTAGCATGTAAGAGTTTTTTAACTATTTGGTTCTAATCAAAGCCAAACATCCTATAAATCTCCATTGTTGACAAAGAAGTCCCAGCTCGTACCAAAGGTGGAAGTTTGCCAAATTAGTTGAAAAATATTGGTCAAATTGCAAAATTTAGATCCAAATCAAATCGGACTAAACTGTTGATTACTTTTTTAATGAACGGTTGACTTTGATTTTTTTTTATGTTTTATAGGGATAAAGAGCAAAGTAGTATATTTAGGCTAAACCTTAGTAAATAATATCACATACTTTCAAAACGTGTAATTTATAGCATATCATGAGAAATTGAGAGCAAAAACCCCAAATTACCCCTGTCTCTTTATCATCTATATCTCTCATCATCCTCCCTCGTCGATACTTGGCAACCGGTAAATATAATATTTATCAAAAAATATCGTATTTATCGTGTAAATACAAAATTCATCAGCAGCTTTGTTGGACCACCGACAGTTGGGAAATATAATATTTACTGAGACCGTATAATTACAAAAATTACCGGTGATTTCGCCAAACCATTGGTAGCCGAAAAATATAATATTTATCGAGAAATATTGTATTTATCATGTAAATACAAAAATTCACTAGCGACTTCACCGGACCACTCGTGGCCAAGAAATATCGTATTTACAGTGTAATACAAAAAATTACCTGTGACTTTGTGGAACTGTTGACGATCGAGGAATATAATACTTACTAAGAACTACCGTATTTATCGTGTAATACAAAAATTCACTGGCGACTTCACCGGTGGACTATAATATTACTCTTATAATATTGTATTACTGTGTAAATACAAAAAATTACTGATGACTTCGCCGAACTGCCGAGGGCCAAGAAATACAGTATTAATTTAGTAATACAGTATTACAGCGTGTAGATACAAAAATTATCTAGTAATTTCACAGGACCATCAGCGGCCAAGAAATACAGTATTACTCTAGTAATACTGTTACCGTGTAAATACAAAAGTGTTCCAATGATTGAAAAATAAGTATTAACCTATGATGACAAAACAACTCATAAAACACAAGGAAGAAAGTATAAAAAACAAAAAATTTTTCCCTCTTTTTTCTTCAATTTTCCTATATCAAAAACGGAAGTAAAGAAAATTACATAACAAAAAAATCACAACACAACAACAAAACCTAAACATGCAGAACATAACCATTTACAAAAGAAAAAAAATAGAAAAGCACACAGAAAAAGGGAAAAAAAACTGCCGGCTATCGTCTCCATCCCTCACCATGCGCATTCAACAACTCCACCAGCATAGATTGACTCGTCGCAAGTAGATCTACAAAACCTCGACAATGTTGAGCTTTTGCACTATTGCAAACCTCTTCACCTATCGTCGTTCTTTGTCTCTTCATCACGTCTGATTACATCCGTTGCCTTCCATTGTGAGTTCTTAAGTCACCATCGAAGACGAGATCTTGAATTTCGTCATCATGGAAGACGAGATCTCCAACTTTGTTCCATAGATCTCCAACTTTATTCGACCTTCAATTTGGCAACGGCGACCAATTGCAGACACTGACAACCACTTGTGCTCTGTCGCAACTTGTTCACATGATAGAAAGATCGGGTAACTTGAAGAAAGAGAGTGCGACGACCCGCCTTTTCAGGCAGTCATTTAACTTTCTTTTTACATCATTACTTAAACATTAATCTTACTTACTTAGTAAGAAATTTACTGAATACTTTTTTTTCTTATCATCATCCTTTAAAACGTTCTTTAGAACTATAACGACTTTTGTCGCAATTTAAGTTGATACACTGCTCAATACTTGACTTTAAAACCATTTCAAATCGTTTCTTAAAACTTAATAAGAAACATAAACTAAATCATAACTTAAAACTTATTTTTACTATTATATAAAACATTTCATAAAATACATATCTTAACACTTTGAAAATATTTCATAAAACTTTGATTTCCTTAAAGCTTTGAAAACCCTATATTAAATAGTAGAAAATCTTTTCTTTGAGTAGCGGAAGCATACTGTAGTGGTATCTATACTCAAATCTTCACATCTATCCTCCGCAACACCCAACTCTTCTAACAGGTCCTACTAGTCACCCATAGGACTATCTACAACATGAAGAAATTTTTAATGAGCTTTCACTCAATAAGTTCAAACAAAATCCCACAAATAATTTTAACATGCTTTAAAAGCTTTTCTCATAAAAACCTTTTTCTTAAAACGTTTTTCTTTAAACATTTCTAAAACTTTTTTCATAAAACATTTCTTAAACGTTTTTCTTAAAACGTCCTTCATAAACCTCTTCTTGTAAAAATGAAAATGTTTTTCATAAACATTAAACGTAAAACATTTCTCAAAGTGTTTTTCATAGCATATAACATTTCTTAACAAGGAATAAAAGCAAAATCAAAATGCATGATTCTATTTATGCTTAATTATGATCATTCATTTATGAGCTTTTTATTATTATCCTTCTTAACTTTCGTAAACTATGGGCCCAAGTTTATGTACTAACATTATTAATCATGAGACAATAAACATGATGCTTCCTTTGTGGAAGACTTAAGACCATCGAATACCAATGTCATAACTTTAACTTTACTTTGAGTACCTCACAACAAGGAGGCTGGTACGATACTTACTTATCATCTTTGCTTTACTTTCTTATTAACTTAGTGAGCATAATAAATGCTTACACATTTTAGTGCTGTAACTTAGCATTTAAACATTTAGCATGGCAAATGCACACATGTTGCATAACATGACTTCAACTTTAAATCGTATTGCATAACACATGCAATCCTACTTTAAATATATTGAAAATCATAATTTGAAATTTTAAAAGCGTTATGCATATCAAATGCAAATATACTGTAAACATAACAATTGCAAATCTTGTTTTGAACTTTAAACTTTATGCATATCATATGCAAACATACAACATATTTAAAATATTTGAAATTCATTTGCTTCATGCTGTAGATGGGGTTTGAACTTACATGGACTTAGCTCTAACGTTCACATTTTCTTCCTTTTTCCATTAGTCGGCCTTTGTGTCCTGATCATACGACAATCAACTAATTAGTTAACTTTTCTTCTTACCAATCTACTCGATTGATAACATAACTTAAACATTAAACATTCATTTCCTTTTGACATAACTTGTATACTATAGGTTTACTTTCTTTTACTTAGCTTGGTAACCCACCAAGGTTACCTTTCTTTGTACTTAACTCCGTAACCCATCAGGTTATCACTCTGTTTATTTAACTCTGTAACCCATAAGGTTACCTTTTTCTTTACTTAATTTTGTAACCTATCGGGTTATCTTTCTTTTCCTTGAACATTCCTTATTAAATTTCCCGTTTCATGTGGCAGTTTCATTTTTTAAGTATTATGAAACATTTTTTGTCTAAGAACATTTTGCTAATTCAGAGTGTTCAACTTCGTTTTAGTTTTTTTCTTAAAAGTGACGTTTTTACCCTTAACAGGTTTTTCGTAAAGTTTGTAACTTATTAAACTTTTTGTTTAACTTTTCCTTTCATTTATTACATGTTATGAAAAATTCCCGCTAAGGGCATTTTCCAATATTGGGAGTTTCGAGTCTGTTTTGGCCTTTTTTTATAAAATGACCAATTTGCCCTTATTGGATCTTAGAAAACTTTCAAAACCCGTTAAAACAAAAATTTCATTTCTTTATGTCTTATAATAATACTGAAAACATGAACAGTAGTTTTCTTTTTGATTAAATCTATTTTATCAAAACTTTACAGTTTTGACCCGTAATGCGAAAATCTTAACATTTTTGCTCTTAACGTTTTTTTTTTCATTCTTTACTTAAGTAAACTCTTAATCTTTAAAAGCATCCTGTGGTTACTTACTGTCCATCGAAATGCAGGAACTTAATGGTCCTTTGTGAAAACCCAGTTTTACATAATTTTACGATTTTGGCCGGAAACATAAAAATTCTTACATTTTTGTCCCTGGACCAAAAACAATCATTTTGTACCAAAACATCCAATTTTTCACAAAAATTCTTACATTTTTGTCCCTGGACCAAAAACAATCTGGACCAAAAACAATCATTTTGTACCAAAACATCTAATTTTTCACAAGGAATAAAACTTTCCAAAGCACCATGGTCAAATTCAAAACATTTCATAACGTTTTCATTTCATGAAATTTTGTACTCAAAATTTCGTAAAATTCATAACTCCTCAACTGAGCAGAATTTTAGAAAACTATCTAGGTTGTCTGAACAGTTTGATGCATTCTATAACTTTTATGTTTTAACTTTTCTTAAATTCCAATGTTAAGGTGGACTTTTTGACTGATTTTCAAATCTGCTGAACTTTTGCAAAACTTTACAATTTAGTCCTTTTAGAATTTTATAAAACTTTATTCACAAAAGTTGTTTCCCTCACTGTTTTAGCAGTTCCTATACCATGTTTGGAACATAATTTGGCCTCTAAGGCCCTCAAAACCCCATTATTTTGAAACTAGTTAAACTTTATATAAAATTCAAAGTTTAACAATTTTCTACTTTTAAACATATAATCCTCTACTTTCCTTCTTTGTTTCATCATCACCATTAATAAAAAAACATAAACAATCATGCCATAATGTCCATATTACATGCCATAGACCAAATCATACATCAAACACTCGGCATGCATATTGTTAGCATAAACTTTTAAGTATAAAGTTTAAAAATTTACTTAAACTTTATCAAGCTTTTTGATCCCCCTTTGTTAGGCTCAAAGCTTTGCCATGTTTTCTCCACAAAAACCATGACAAGACCTAATCAAAACCCATCAAAAGCATGAACAAAACCCTTAAGCATAATAGGAAAAGCTTAGGTTTTTACCTTGAAAATTCTTCAATCTTCATCTCATTCACTTGAACTTGCTTTAATACATGATTTGGAGCTTAGAATTCATCAAACTTTTGAGAGAGAATTGGTTTTTTTGGGGGGTTGGGGGAGGGGGGGACGGTTTTCTTAGGAGGAATATGGAGCATTTTTGGTTCCTAAATCAAGTGAATTAAACTTTATTTATTAATTTTTTTTTTTGCAAATTTGATGACTCACTACCATGAGTCATCACTTGTCATTATTTATGGTAAAGGGTGGCTTAGCTTGGAATTATGTAATTGGGCCACCCAAGGTGGATTGTTGGCAAGTTTTCATTTATTTTGGTGCCATAGTGGGTCCAATAAACACTTTTTATATAGTTTAAGTTTATACCAACAGTATTTTTCTATACTGCTGGTATTTTTTTTCTATAGAATGCATGAGGTCTCATAACCTCACATACTTATTTACATCCACCACTTAATGAAATTTCTATACTACTTAACTTTATACAGTCTAAATTTATACTAATAATATTTTTCTTATAGTGCCAGTATTCTTTTCTATACTGTTATGGGCTTACACAGCATTCCTTACTCATCTATATCCTCCCAACAGTATTATTCTTATACTGCTTAACCTTAAATAGTCTAATTTCTACATTGCATTGCTTTTACAGTGTAATTTCTATACTATATAACTTTTTCAGTGTACTTTCTTACACTGCATTATTCCAATAATATATAATTTTTCATATTATTATACAGATTTTTCTTAAACTGTATTTTATCTTAACATTTGTTGTAACATATTTTGCAATAATTAAGCTTTACAACTTGTCTTCATATCATTCCTTTTTTATTTAAGACTATGGCATGATTTTATCTTTAAAAATCCTGTTTTTGATTTTATGAACTTTATCATAAAAAATTAGATTAAATAATAATCCTTGTGACATATATTTTTGATTAACATAATCTTTAAGTTATTGCGTATTTAATGCATTAGAAATTCTTGGGTGTCATAAAAAGCAAAGCAAGGGAGGAAGAAAAGAGAGAAACAGGTGACGAGAAAGTAGAAGGAAGAAAACGAGGAGAGAAGGGAAACAAAGGAGAGAGAAAAAAAAAAGAAGAGAGAGCATCTGAGGAGAAATAAGGGAAAGGAAGAGAGAGAGAAAAAGAACGGGAAGGAGTGAGAAAAATGTGATTTAAAATTTTGAATCTAATCTAACTTGTGAGGGTAATCCTGTCTTTTTATACTTTTGAAAAACTAATTGACACCAAATATGTTATTTTGTTCAATTTTTAAGTGTACAGACATTATTTACTTAATCAATAACAAAATCTACTATTTCATGAAATTTCACTTTTTTTTTTAAATTTTTTATGGCTACTTTGGTCCTTGGCTTTAGAGGTGATTTTAATTTCTAAAACTGTGCAAGCCAATAAAATTCGTAATTTTTGTTATTTTTAGAATATTTTTTCAGAAAGATTTTAAAATAAGTTTTAAAATAGTAAAATACAACCTCCCACACTGAATAGCTAACCTCTTTTTCTTTTTTTTTTTTGGTCGATCTAAAATCAAATACGAAAGCCTTGGTCTCCTTCCTCAGAAAACTTGGAGTTCAAGTTCCAAAAAAGAAAAAAAAAACACTTGGAGTTCAAGTTCAAGTTTGTCTTTGGTGCGACGAGTTTTGTATAAATACGTACTAAAACGTCTCGGCCCTGCATATTGCATGGGTTGGCACTCGCCAGAAAAAGTCTGAAGTGCGAAGCCATCTACAATTACAAAGGTATTTCACTTATTAGTTGTGACTTTGATGAATATTTGTATCAGAAAATCAAATTTCTAATTTGTTGTTGCGGTAGTTATTTATTATTTATTTATTACCAAAAATAAAATAATTTATTTATATTATTTTTTCTTGAGTAGAACTAGAAATAGAATACTTGATAGTTAAATATATTTATTTTTATTTGATTATAAATTTGACAGAGTGAAAACCCTAAATTAAATCCTCAAGAAAGAGAAGGAGTCTTTCTCCTTCGAAACCCTAAGTGGGTGTCTGAATTGTCCCCGTCCTCGTCCTCATCGAAGGCAAAGTTGCTGATCATCAACAACAACAACACTCATGGCCACTCGTGAGTTTTTTTTTTTTTTTTTTTTGGAGAATATTGTTAGACTAATAAGAAGATCGAAAAGCAGTAATTATTAATTGTTAATGTAAATAAATATTGATGTATAAGGGCTTCAATTCGAGAACTCGTGTGATGTGGGAGTGTTTTCGAAGCTCACAAATGCTTACTGTCTGGTAGCCATCGGAGGTTCTGAAAGCTTTTACAGGCTAGTTTGATTGGTTGTTTTTAGTGCAAAATGCCTCTCTCTTTTCTTTTTATTCATTAATTAATTTTAATTTCGATCGCAAGTGTAGTGCTTTCGAATCGGAGTTGGCTGATCATATTCCGGTGGTTAAGACTTCCATCGCCGACACTCGAATCATTGGCCGCCTTTGTGCCGGTACCCAAACCCACCACCCATGATTATCTTCTTCTTCTGCTTCTGCTTTTTCCATTTAATCTTTTCTCTCCATAATCAAATTCTATGTTCTTTTATTCTTTCCAGGAAATAGAAAGGGTCTTCTCTTGCCCCACACTACTACCGACCAAGGCACTCTTAAAATCTCATGTTTTTATTTTTTGATTTATCATTCAATAATTAAATAAATTAAATTGCTACTGTTGCTAATCTCAGAGCTTCAGCACCTGAGAAACAGTCTTCCTGATGGAGTAGTTGTTCAGCGCATTGAAGAGAGACTTTCTGCTCTTGGCAATTGCATTGCTTGCAATGACTATGTTGCTCTCACCCACACGGATCTTGATAGGGTTCGTCTCTGTCCCTCCTTTTTTTCGTTTTCTTTAACTTCTATACCATGCTTCTTTCAACACTAAACTCTTGACTCTTTTTCCCCCTTTTAATTTTCATCAGGAAACCGAAGAGATGATCGCCGATGTTCTTGGAGTTGAAGTTTTTAGGCAGACCATTGCTGGAAATATTCTTGTTGGCAGCTACTGTTCCTTCTCCAATAAGGGTGGTCTGGTAGGTGACAAACTAACGTTTTGCTTTTCCTAGCCTTTCAAGAACATGCGCTGTTTTCTTTTTCTAATTAAAATGTTGGATGCACTGCAGGTTCACCCTCACACTTCCGTTGAAGATTTGGATGAACTATCAACGCTTCTTCAGGTCCCTTTGGTTGCTGGGACTGTCAACCGGGGTAGTGAAGTCATAGGTGCAGGCATCACGGTGAATGACTGGACAGCATTCTGTGGCTCAGACACCACTGCAACTGAACTCTCGGTGATTGAGAACGTCTTCAAGTTGAGGGAAGCTCAGCCTAGCGCCATCGTTGATGAGATGAGAAAATCTTTGATTGATAGTTATGTCTGAATATGCTAATTTTGTGCTGACTACCCTATTATTTGTTTCGACGACTATAGTTATTTTCAAGTTTGTTTTCAAGGTTTTAAGGTTTGCTGGTTCATAACAACATTTTAGTTCTCCTTTGCACGTTTGTCTGTTTAGACTCCACTTTTTCTGTTTAAATGTTACTCTGTAAACCTATGGGTGAGATGATCTTCAACAAATGTTGGTCACGGGCTCTCTGGGTGTCTGTCTATGATGGGTGTAGTATAATATTTGGTGAATCAGAGAAAGCTGTAAGAATATTACATGACATGCTATGTTCCAGGGTTAATATGTTGTAATGCTTTGACTCTTGGACCAAGAGAAAGCTCTAATGTAAAATATGTACAGAGAGATCTGCAGATGATAGATGGTACTTTATCGTGTCAACGGGAAATGGTTGCTCAACTGTTGAAGTTTCATACGTAACTATAGACGGGAGATTCTACTCAGCATTTGGCCCTTTCTTTCTCCGATAAGATATTGACAACAGCACATGATTCCGACGCTATTCTGGATCCCTCTTGTTGCTTAAACAGAGAATTTCCCTCGAAAGATTTGGGAATAGACGTCTATTCCTTTCTCCTTTGTGTTCTTTAGAACTGAAATCTATGAGCCAAAAAACAAGCCGGTTCTTCAGTTATGCGAGGACTTTAATCGGGTTAAAAAGTTTTCACTTTGGCCTTTCATTTATTACTTTGTTTCTGTTTTGGTCTCTCCGTTTGTTAGGTGTTAAACATTGAATAAAAAACTTTTGAAATGTCCTACTTTGGTTTTAGGTTATTACTTTGGTTTGTTTTCTTTCCTTTCATTAGAATAGATATTGTACAAGTTAAACATTTTAAAAGGTTTTTGTTAAATGTTTAGGCTAAAGTTTTTGGGCTCCGTATTGCATTAACTCTACATACTAATATTGGGCATGTATAGCAGGTAGGCCCTAACAGTAAAACCCGCTCTCTCTCTGTGGAGTTAGTGGCGGAATTCCAAAACCAAAGCCTCAGAGTATGCTTAAATATTTATCATTGAACTAACGGAGAGACTAAAATTGAAACAAAATAATTGATTAAAAATTAAAATGGGGCTTTTTAAATGTCAAGAACTAAAGTAGAGTTAAGGGTAAACCTTGAGGACTATTTGTAAGAGGAACCCTAATTTTTTAGATTGTAATTCTCATGGATAGAATGTTTGGTAAGTAAGTTCAAACTCATGGGTTTGAACTCATATGAGAGCTTGAACTTAAACTCAGAACTCATGAGTTTGAACTCAAACATTGTACTATATGAGAGCTTTACATCATAACATATTTTTGTCGATTTAAATTCATGAATTTAAACTTATTTGCCAAACATTTTATGGGAAATTCATTCATCTATCTTACACAACACAATATTTTAAACCCCATCTACACTACAACCTTATGTTGAAACCCTTTCCTTTGCTTTCTAAATCTGGAAAGTATTATTTTGTGAACGATTTAGCGAATTTATAACAAATGCGTTATTTTTAAAATGTATATATGATACATAGAAGCTTTTAAAATATTTATAACAAATAAAACATACACAATAAATGGTTCATGGGAAATTCATTCATTCAGTCATCTATCTTAGACAACGCAATATTTTAAACCCCGTCTACGCTACAAAAATGTTGAAATCCTTTATTTTGCTTTCTAAATTTCAACCATATTATTTTGTGAACGATTTGAGGAATTTATAACAAATGCGTTATTTTTAAAATGTATTTATGATATATAGTAGCTTTTAAAATATTTAAACCCCGCCGTCCCTCCCGACAGCTCCACTGTCCAGCCACGCGTCCCTCCCGACAGCCCCCGTCGAGCCAAGCCTTCCCTCCCGCCATTCCTCCGTCGAGCCCCGTGTCCCTCCTGACAGCCCCCCCTCTCTCCAGCCCTCTCGTCCCTCCACGCCCTAGTTTCTTCTCCCGCCGTCGCTAGCTCCAGCCGGCGCCAGATCGGGCGCGAGAAGCCCGTTTCCAGCTCCCGCCGCAGCCGTGAAACCTCGCCTTCCGCCCTTGACTCGCCGTCCCTGCAGCTGCATTTAGTTTGTTTTAGGTAAATAGATATGTGAAATTATTTAGTTGGATTTGGAAAATTTATTAATTTTTACTTTCCTGGTATTAACTAATTTGTGAATATAGTGAATCTAACAGGTGAAATTAGTTAGTTTAATGTGTGAAATTCGTTGGTTTCATTTTGTTGGATTTAACTAATTTGCGAAATTTGTTAGTGTTATTGTGAAATTTGTTTTAATTTCGTTTGAATTAATTAATTTGTGAGGTTAGTGTGATATGTAAAATTAGTTAGTTTGAATCATGAAATTTGTTAATTTTCATTTTGTCGGAATTGATTAAATTGTGCAATTCATTAGTGATATTTGTGAATTTAGTAAATTGGAATTGTGAAATTTGTTAATTGTTGTTTTGATGTTGTGAATTTGCACTATAGAATTTTAATATGTATTAGATATAATTTTACGTTGTATATTATTTTAGTGAATGAAGAATGATTAGATCATCTTATAAACGTAAATTTTTCCCCAAAAAAAGAAAAAAAAATTTGACATTTTCTCAATCATCAGAGTGAAATTTAAAGTTACAAATGTGTTCAAATTGTGTACTCACTTTTTTTAATGTCAAATAAGGTCAAAAATGTCATTTCTAAGTGCATAAATAGCTTAAAACATTTTTTTTTTGGAGGGAGGGGCAGTTTTGGCATTTTAAACAAAATTAACAGTCAACTCTCATAGTCAAGTAGCAAAAGGGGTCTCTGTAATTCTTTTGAAAAGTCAAGGTATCATCAGTGTAATTAGTTTTGATCCGGGAGTGTCACTGTAATTTAGGTAAACCATTGTTTTGATCCGGGAGTGTCACTGTAATTTAGGTAAAACATAGGGAGCGTTAGTATAATTTATCCTATAATTTTTGAACATATTGAATTCAGAATTGAATCTCAATTTTTGACTCAAAGCATTTGGTAGTAGTAGAGGCATGTCCCTAATTTTAGAAACATAATTGCTCCCAATTTCACAAATTTTGCATTTTCATCTGCGGATGTATCGCTCTGCTTTGCAACTCCTACTAGTGAATATAAAAATTTATCAGATTTTTAATTATGTTTCTGATATGATCAAACCTTTATAAGTGCACGTAAGTACGTTGGAGAAATTGTCTGTAGACGCTAATTTGCTGCTCTATATAATTAGAACCAATTGTCCCTATTCATAGCTCAATCAACCATCTCTATTCTTTAAAATTTCCTCATCTTGATTTCTGCCTTCACTGACTTCTTCTTCCTTCCCTAACTTTTTCTTTTTATAGACTCTCAGTTTCAAAATATGGTTAAAGGCATCTAACTAAGATTCTCTCTGCTGTTCGAGTCATGGCAAAGGGAATACGAAGAGATACAAAATTGAGTCTTAAAAATGGGTACTTTCGGACAGGTGGTCTCTCATCCTCGTGGCATCTCGCCTTTTCTCGTAGGTTCCACATTTTTCTCATCTCCCAAATGCACATATAACAGTGATTTTGTTGATTTATTGAATTGGTTGTTGTCAATGATGATTGATCTTGCTTTAGCCACACCGAATGGAGAAGTTAGGAATAGGATTGGGAACGACTCTCTTAGGATAAATCCATCGAAAGGCTAAAAAGTCGTTTAGTTTTTTGCCTTGTGATTCTCTTACTCTAGGAAAGGAGGCTTGATGCTTGATGCTTGTTCTTGTTCTTGTTCTTGTTCTTTTAGATATGAGAGGAGCACTGAGCTAAGCATTTCGAGTTTTGGGGTTTCTTATCTTTCTTTGGCTTGGTTCGAAGACAGTTAGGCCTCCTTTGTTGTTCTCTCATTTGGAAAACCATGGCCCTTAAATGTAGAGCACACTGAACAACCAATTTGTGGTATCATCTCTTTCATTTTTCAATGTGGTTTAATTTTAAAATACTGAGAAAATTTTTTTTTCTCATGTTTTGACAGTACAAAGGGGGAATTGGCCCAAAAATTGGATAGGGGTCTAGTCAATTAGTGCTCTGGTAGATTCTGCTAGCAAACAACTAAGTTCTTTTAAACAAACAACCAAGTATACGAAATTTGTCCTGAAAATTTTTTCTGTTTTAAGCAG
This sequence comes from Artocarpus hirsutus, assembly GCA_946598075.1. Taxonomy (NCBI): domain Eukaryota; kingdom Viridiplantae; phylum Streptophyta; class Magnoliopsida; order Rosales; family Moraceae; genus Artocarpus; species Artocarpus hirsutus. The sequence continues at coordinate 39,902 of CAMOHE010029535.1, read as the reverse complement.
ATTTCTACTTTTTTTGTTTTTGAGCAACAGTGACTCATTCAGACACACACACACACACGCACGCACTCTTACAATCATATATGTATATATAGATATATGACATATATCTATATATACATATATGACATATATCTATATCTATCTATATTTTTTATATTTATTGGGTAATATTTTTTGTTTTTTTGGTTATTGTACCAAGAATTTTTTAGTAATGTGTAGCTCAAATTATGGTTAGTAATATTTTGCTTTATGTAGCGTTACGCTTATCTTGGTCTAAATTTTTGAACCTATTGCATTCGGAACTGATTCTCAATTTCTGACTCTAAAAAATCATAGGTCGTAACAGAAGAATATCCCTAATGCTTGAAACCCTAGCTCCCATGATTTTCGTCTGTGTTCCTTCCTTTAATTCTTATTGCAATCATTGTTTCTAATTTCACAAATTCTGCATTTCTAGCCATAAATAAAGCAGGCTTGCTTTGCAACTCCCACTAGTGATTCAATGTTGGCGAAAGGGAGGAAAGTCTCAGGTCGAGGTGAAGCAGTAACTGCAAACTACGCTTTTGGCCCGCTTGAAGATGACATCATCATAAAACACAGGCTCCTTACCTGCACCACCACCACCAGGGGAGAACCGCCATTGAAGAAGCTTCAGAAGAAGTTTACCTCTTTCTTCATTGAGATTGACAAGGATGAGGGCAACAACTACGCCGACTGCGAGAAGCTTGCCAAGACTTTTCTGCAGGAGCTATCCACCTTCGAGATTCCGCTCCTCAAGAGCAGGGCGATTGTCGATGCCAACATGAGGGAGAAGGAAAACTTCCACGAGTTGAAAGAGGAGATCAACCGACAGATTGTGCAGGCACAGTCTGACATTGAGCAGCTCAAGAAACAGCTGGAGGAAAGCCAGATTGAGAGGTGCCACAAGGAGGAGTGTGAGGCAATCAGGAAGCTGATTGCCGCACAACTGCCAAGGTCGGAGACACAAGCTTATTGCTGAGTTGGAGAAAGAGATTGCGGCGCTAGATGCAGAGAACACTGCTAGTTCGAGGTTGTTGGAGCTTCGTAAGAAGCAGTTTGCCCTTTTGCTTCACGTGGTACGAATGCCGTTGAAAGTTTCTTTTATTTTCTATTGCTCAATTTGCATTTGGAGGGACGATCATGTCGGTTAATATTTTTCTCTAGTTCAAACTGATTTTTTTTTTTTTGGGCAGGTGGATGAGTTGCAAAATACAATAGAGGAAGAGCAGAAGAATTTGATTGAGGAAATGAGACTGGCATTGGAAGAGCAGAAGAATGGATTGGAGGATGCAATTGGGGGCTCAGAGGCAATGGCTGTTGATTAGTTTCTATTATCTTTTCCGAAGTGCAAGTTTATTTGCTCTCTAATTGATGTACTCTCCTGATATTTAGGAAAAGATGAACATGATATGGGGAAGCTGTTACGGAAAAAAGTTGAAAATTCCTGAAAATCTGTGCTGCAGCCTGCAAGCTGGGGTGTCGAGAGAAAATATATGTACCTTTGTTTGTTCCAAGATGACTGAAACAATAACGTATCAATGTGTCTGTTGTGTGTTACCACTTGATCTGAAGGAAGGCATGGTGCTAATATATTCCACCTGTGTCAATCGAAGACAACACCCATCAAATGTCTCTTATTTTTTTTTTTTTCCTTCATTTTGGATTTTACAAGTGTACCTAATTTTTCATTCTTTATCCATCAACTTTACATGTTTGTCTTTTGTTTTTCTCCAGGTGCGTTAAAACAAAGTTATGGTGTTGAGCTAACTCATCTCTGTATTGGTCACAACACTTGAAAATTGTTAGTCAAGAGAGACACAGAACTTATATTTAAAACATGTTTATTTGCTGTACTTGGATAAGATCATATGGGAAATTTCATTAGCATTATCAGTCAATTTGCACTGTTGAACCATTAGTCTATATTATGTGTTTTATGGCGTATATACATGTGTGTATATAACATTCATCAAAGGTTGCCCAGTTTAATTATCCGTTATTAATCTTGTGAAAACAAGCACGTGGGGTGTCTTTCATTAATGATGAGTTATTCAATCTTAATTCAAATTCAGTCAATGCTTTCTTTGATAAATTACAGTAGTTAGTAAAAATATTAGAAAAGATAATGAAAGATTAATTAGAAGCAACCAACGGCCTAGCTAGCATTTTCTCATATATATATATATATATATATGTGAATTAGACATGTTATTATTACCAAAAATAAGAGTTACCTTGCCGGACATAAATTTTATTATTACCTCATTTGTTACTGCAGCTTAATTTGAAAGTTAAATTAACGTCTACCTTTTTTTAACGTTACGAAACATTCTTAGTCTTTTTCTTCTTCTTATCCCTTCATTGAAATCCTATTCTTAGGCTTTTTTTTATTTTGATAAGATATTTTCAAGCTTTTTGAATACTGTACAAACAGGGCCCCAATTGACATGTGATCTAATTGATAAATTAAAGCAGAAACGATCAAGTCAAATCCGGCTATGAAGACGAATTTATTTCTTTTCTTTTTTCTAATCCCCCAGGAGTACATGCTATACCAGGAAAAAAAAAAGCCAAGACCAAGATATTATTTTGCTTTTTTCCCATAAATTTGCAGCCTAGATAGCTGATGATCATCGCATGATATTGGTAAAGCTTGAAAAAATTGCAATTAAGCTTAATGAACGACTTACAAAGAAAAAAAAAATAGAAAATTAAGAAGAAAAACATCTTTGTCAAGAGAGAGAAGCATAATAATAATATAAAAAAAAGAAATAGGTCAATTAATAACCCTATTGGTGGCCATACACCAGATAGAAAGTCAAAAACATTTGTTTCTTCTTTCATTTATGGTTGAAATAAACTACGTTCTTTAATTTCTTATTCAACAGCTTAATATGAGTAGAGATTAAAACTTTACAGTGTTAAAACAAAACTTTACAGATGAAAACCATCATCAAATCCTAAAACTCATATTGATACATCAAGAATTATAGTGGAAGGTATACCTGAATCCATTTGAAGGGTTGAATTCTTGGTTCTTGATCTTCTAAGTCTATACCGTTTTTTTGAGAGGAAGTTTTCTCTCTTTTTCAGTGATAGGATGCCAGAAAAGAACGTAATGTATGATTCAGGGACCATAATCTTTTATAATATTTTAACTTTGTCTTATTTCTATTTTGGCCCATCATAAAAGTAGAAATTAGACTTTAGGTCTTTACACATAATTTTATACCCATACTTATGAGATGCTTTAAAACCTCAAACTTTATACTTTATTAAATAACTTTAATTATGCTAGTCTTATCTGATAGCATTAATACACATTTATTGAATATATTAGCCCATACTTTATTGGAATTAATTCCAACATACAGATCCCTAAAGCTTTGGTTTCTGTTTCTGTTTGAATAGTGGTCGTTTTTAACTAAACTTTTCTGGAGATTCCTTTAAAGGCATTCATATTTGAAAACTGTAAGAAAATATGAATTTTGATATAACTAACTTTCTTAGCCATCGATTACATCCTTTTTTAACAATCATTTCTGGAAATTAACAAGTCTTTCCAGGCAAACACATTCGGAGGAAAATTATAAAAAATAATCTCTCAGTTAGTCCATTTTGAAACTATTTCGTTCTAACAAATTATGTCTATCTTGGGCAAATAAATTTGAGAGGGGAAGTAACTTTTCTTGTTTCACTGTCCAAGCTACGTATAACTCATTCAAGGAAACCGAGTTGAAGTTAAAGGAGCTTGGAATTTAAATCACAACTTCATTTTGGTCAATGAGTGTAAATGGCCTCGAAAGGTGCATGTATTTAGTTGGTAAAAACATTATCTGTACATATGTCGTAGCCAAGGTTTTATATATATACATATATAACATTACCTGTACGTACGTATGCATGTATGTATTTGAAATATGACTGATTCAATGGTTTCTTACATAGTAGTAGTACGTAGTGCTGTTCGATTTCAGCTAATATCTATCTTTGAGGCAGCTAGTTAAGAGAACATGCAATATTGTTAGATCTGTATGTGTGTTATGTGTGTAGGTTATGACAATTTACTAATTGTAAAACGTTTAATTTCTCAAATGCATCAACAAAATCCTTTTATTACTTTTGCTAATGATTTGATGAGCCGAAATCAATTTTTTTTTGGGGTACAATAAGAATTAATTATATATTCTTTATATTTTGGGTCCTAAGATATATTAGAGGAATTGCAGTCATTATGGAAATTCCATACATTTTTCCTATGATTAGTAAATCCTTAATTCACAAAATATGATAATTCACAACCATTTTATTCCATTTTTTTAGAGGATGAATTCTCACAGTTAAATTAGACATGGTATGCATGAATATCCGATCCAATTCATCCAGAAATCTTAGTGCAAACTTTTCACTATTGAGAAAATTTTAACACCCTTGTCTATTAGGTAAAAAGACGCCTCTTCTTCGCATCTTTTACGTTTTTTTTCTTCAAGATTATTATAACTGCAATACTCTTATTATTTTAAACAAATATATTTCTAATTTTTCAAGAACTAATTTGAGATTATTCTAGTTCCTATATCATTTCATGTTTGTGAAGATGAATCATCATATGCATGACCAATCTTCTCGCTTAACATCTTGGGCTTTTTTGAGTACACTAGACACACACACAAAAGCAGTTAGCAGAAAATTAAATGACATGCGTAAATCCCAATTATGCATGCTTGAACCAATATATTACTACAATAATAATATATTGTTCACAAAAGCACTGAGATTTATTAAGAGCAATCAATACTATTTAGTTACCCATTTCGCAAGAAATGGTTCTCTCTCTCTCTCTCTCTCTATATATATATATATATATCTTTTGACCGATGGCCATACTAATTTTTGTCTCCTATGGACTGAGCATATGGTCTTTTTGGTTGCAATTAGTTATATGAATCCAACTGAATCCAACACCTTAAAATAATTTCGTAATATAATATATAATGGTTATAATGTACACGAAAAAACTGAAGTAAAAAGAGTAAAGAGTAAAAAAAAAACTATACCTGCTTATGTGGGTTATATATATAGACACAAATGTATATATTTAAGAGAAAAAGTTTGTTTGGTAAAAGGAGGATGAACTGTGCAATGGCGACACTTAGATTAGTTAAGATTACAGCTTTCTTAAAATCTGATATAAAAGATTGTATATGTATATGCTTACATATGTAATATTTTTGTAGCTAATAAGTAATAAAGCATAGATAATGGATCCAAAAACTTTTGGTAAATTTGAGGAGCATTATGACGTTACTAAAAGAACGACTTGTTTTATTTCAACATAGAGGCGGCGATTACTGTACTTATACATAAACGGATTCAGATAATTTTAATCATAATTAGTTATATATATATATAAATATATATATAATACACTGAAAGAAGAAGACCATAATTAATTTAAATTGTTTGTTCTAATATCTACCATTTGTACCAGATACGTTTGAATTTAAGACATCTACCAAATATTTTTTGTAGTTTATTTCGAGAGTTGGAGAGGAGTCACAAAGATAATAATACTGCTGTCTAAGTTCTAAGTTCTAATTTCTAATTCCTAATTCTATTGGGTGCAGGTTAGATTTGTACGTTGACAATTATACTTGTGTCTGTGTGTGTTTTATTATTATTATTCTTAAATTTATTTAGGGTGTTTGAAAATAGACATGCGTTCTATATATTTTGACTTTACGATATAGGAGTTGGAGTTAAGGCATGGCTAACTCTTTGCACTTTTAGAAGATTATTTGTATTCCCATTAAGAGTAGTTTAATGAATATATAAATATTTATATCTATCAATTTACATGTACATATATATATATGTATATATGTATGTATATTATATTACACCCATTAAGCTATCAAATTTGAATTAATTGAGGAATATGAGGATATAGTATTTTTCCCATCGTTTAACTGATGAATGCTTTTTTTTTTTTTTAAAATGACATTTTCTCCATTTTAATTACGAGGATCTCACACATAGCACAACCATTACCTAGCTAATCTTTGAGTAATTCAGCTCACTTACCTATTGAAATTATTACTTAAGTTTCCCACAATTTTACCTTGTAAGATCTCCTGCGTTTTAAAATATTTGCAAATATGGAGGAATATTGTTTATAATAGACATGTCAAACATTATATATGTATATATATATATATATACATATAGATTAATTTATTAAAGTGCATTGAACAATAATTAATAGCAAGTCACGAATAAATAAACAGATATGCGTATATATAGTTATGCAAATAAGATTAATTGATTAAACGACATTCAACAAAAGAAGCGTGTATATTACCAGAGTTAGGACTGCATGGTGGGTCCGAGGGAAGGACTAAATAGTGTTGCGTTTGTTGACGTGCAACATATGATTTATGTAATAACACGCATATAGAAAGCATTTCTTGATGAATATATATATATATATATATATATATATGCAAATATATTCCTCTAATTAAAATACCATATACACTTGGAGGAACAAGGACACGTTAGGAATTCATGAAAAATTGTGACATGTGAAGTTGCTACGCTAGCTAAAGTGGGAGGAAAAACATAATCAAACCACAAAACACTATAAAACTAGCCAGCCCTTCTGTTTTGTGTTTTCATAGCTTTATAATCTTATCTTATATTCCTTAATTGTATCTCCAATCTCAACTCTCTCACATCTAACAGTACTCTCTTATCATTTAAGGTCTTATGCTCATGTACTCTTTAATTCTTCCTTTATTGATCATGTGTCAATTGTTCTTTAGATCTTATGCTATTCTTATAGAAATATCATGAGTACTACTGTTTTTGCAGAAACTCATAGAATCTAAACATATTAATGGGGAGATCACCATCGTCGGAGGAAAACGGGTTGAAGAAAGGGCCGTGGACTCCGGAGGAGGACCAAAAGCTGATGGATTACATAAGGAGAAATGGGCATGGAAGTTGGAGAGCGCTGCCAAAGCTTGCAGGGCTGAACAGGTGTGGCAAAAGTTGCAGGCTCAGATGGACAAACTATCTGAGGCCTGATATCAAGAGAGGAAAGTTCACCGACGACGAAGAGAAGCTTATCATCAATCTTCATGCCGTTCTTGGCAACAAGTAATTATTCATTCATTAATAATTTCCATCAACTGTCGTTCATTTTCTAGAATTATTTGTTCCTATGTTTCTTAAACATAACTCTCTCTCCTATATATAAATGAGAAAAGCATTATTCATTAATATAAATAAATAAACCACCTTAAAAGTACTAATACTACTTGATTAGTCTTGGCATGTACTTATGAATATATCATCAATCATACTGCATAATTTTCTAATTATCAAGTAGTACAACCAAGTGTGTGTCTGTGTGTGTAGGAGCAATTACTTGATTTGTTGTGTGTGTTAATTAATTTTCCATGTTACCGATCACGTGTGCTGTATGTAGGTGGTCCACCATAGCAGGACATCTTCCAGGGCGGACAGATAACGAAATAAAGAACTTCTGGAACACCCATTTGAAGAAAAAACTTCTCCAAATGGGTATTGATCCGGTCACCCACAAGCCCAGAACTGATCTAAACATTCTCTCCAATCTCCCTCACTTGATTGCTGCTGCTAACTTTGCCACCAACTTCCTCAACAACAACAACAACACCAACGCTAATAACAATCCCTACTTCTCATTAGACACCTCTAATCTGAGGCTCTCCTACTCCGATACTGCACAACTCGCCAAATTCCAAGTCCTTCACAACATCTTGCAAGTCCTAAACACTACCACTTCTAGCACTGGTACTAGCACTGCTGCTAATGCCCATGCCACAATGAATCTCGAAGCAATTTACAACCTTTTGGGGTCATCATCCTTATCCTCATCCTCAACAATGATGGACCGTCAGCCTTGTGTCGACGAGTATTTGAGATTGACAGAACATTCTAGGGTAGATGATGCCTTCGGCCATGGCCCTATTGGTGCTGATTTTGGTCCACATAATTCTACTATAACTCGTATCCAAAGCAGGACCACTTTTCCAATTATAGAATTACCTCCTCATCATGATGATCATGTATTAGTACCACAAATTACTACTACTAATCATCCCGTTAGCACTGCTGATAACCCTCTTGGAATAGTCGATCCACTAGTTTGCAATAATAATCAACTTCCTCACTTGGTTTCTGTGGCCTCATCACCTGATGATCACCATGATCATGGGATTGCAGCTACTTCAGCGTCTATACTCTCTAATAGAATTATTAACCAAAATTACAAAGTTACTAGTAACCCAAATAATAATATTGATCATCTTTCTAATCCAAATTCATCCACCACTTCAACCACCTTTGAAGCTTGGGGAGAACTTATAGATTATGAAACAACCGACTCTTATTGGAAGAATATCATGGAGTAAGTTTTAGAATTTTCTCTCTTTTTATTTATCTCGACATAAATGCTTTTTGTTCTTGTTTTCTCTGTTAATTATATTGCTTAATGCTTATAAATCATATAATTTCGATTTTGGCAGTTTAGGATCATCACAGAGATTGGTCAATCTTGCGGAATGAACTTACCGACTTGGCTTTCAGATTGAGGCCATGTCGATAACAAGAGGAGGTTTTATTACAATCAATCATAGTTTTAAGTTATTTATTTATTTATTTATTTTTCAATCATGCGTTTCTGTTTATAATAATGAATTTTTACATATAAGATAGTCCAGGCACTTGCATATCAAAGCATTTACTGATATTGTATTGATTACAATAGGTTCAGATATTATATATTGGATTTTTTTGGTTATATATTTATCATTAAACGTATATATCTGTATTATTGATTTTCAAAATAGATACAAAAACGACTGTATTATTGATTTTCAAAATAAATCTTTTGCGATTCTAGAAACATTTATTTGAGGACAAAAAACCATGTGATCATGATACATAGATTGCTTGGGAGTTCGAATAGCATCATATAATCATAAGTTGTCACATATTTCTGAGTAGCAGAGAGATGAGAGAAGGAGACAATATCAATGTAAATGGTACAAAACAGTGGACGTGAATTTAAAAGGAGTTAATTGTTGATAGTTTCGGACACGAAATTGATTAAAAAAAAAAGTGAGAAAGACCCTCTTGAAGTTGAAGTGTTTGACCTTTGATAAGGCCATAACCATATGGGACAACAAACTCAGACAAGTCACAGACTCTTTTCCTCTAGTCTCTACTCTCTATTAGCAATTGGCAACTTGGGGAAAAACACCATATATAATAATGTAGGATTAAATATAGAAAAAGGTGATTATTAATTAATGATAATTCTTTAACTAATTGCTGATTATGTCTGCCCTTGTCATGAAAAGTCAAGAGTTTTTGTTATCCATTAGGTGAGAATATTTATTCCTTGTGAATTAAGCAATCATGCAAAACTACAAAGCAAAGTCATTTGGCAAACCTAACAGTCTCCCTCCTCTTCCTCTCAACACAAGTGGATTGATGCATCCGTAGAGGAGGATACCGTACGTGAAGTTGATGGTGTTGAAATGTTTGCACATGAGTGAGCCGATTGATAACTAATTTATGATAATTTTTGGTAGGGGTGGGAAAAAAACACTTCCCATATTACATGTTTTTACTATTTGATCTTCATCGAATTATGTTAATCTTGTATTTTTTTTTTATTTAATGTGATTTGATATGACCAGACAATACATAATTGTGTTATACAAAATAGCAGCACTATATGGCCCGAGCGGGCCATAGCCCAGGCCTCTTACAGGCCCGGGCCCCATCACGTGGGTCCCATTGATGTGATTTGATATGAGCGGACAATACATAATTGTGTTATACAAAAGAGCAGCACTATATTGTTTGAAAATAGTACGTAGTAGAATTTTAAAAATTTTTATATCAGTGTATTTTTTAAAATACAAGTTTGATATGCTATATGCATAAATTAACGAGATCTTACTGATCTTTGAATGCTAAAGAACTCCTGAAATCTGTGAAGAGAAGTAACGTTCCAGAAGAGCCACAACCAACTGGTCTTCTTTGCTATTCTCTATCTACGATCGGAGTGAGTATGGGCTCACACGTACAGCTCTTCTTCCAGGTGACTCTTTTTCCAACCAATTGAGAGAACCCAAAACTAGTGTTCGTGATTTGTGAACAAAAGCTCTCAGGGAGTTTTCAGATTCTCACCAGTAGAGTATTACTCTTAATCTCTCAATTGCTTACGAGACTCACTCCCTATTTATAGAGGTTGGGTCTAAGGTCAGTCCTTATTAGATAAGGTCTCAAAAATTCGAATCAGAATCGAATTCGGATCAATATCTGATGAAATCCGCATGAAAACGTGTGATTTTTATTCATGCATAGGTAGGCCAATCTTGCCTCATCGGCAGGCCGAACTTAAGAATGGGGATGCCGAACTGCCGAAAAAAAATCTCAGCGAATTTTTTATTTTTTACCCGAGATTCTATAGGATAAAGTCTCAGTTTTAATTCAAATAACCCAATAGAAAAGTTGTCTAAATAAAACAACTTTATCTAGATAATCTCTAGGAAAATAAATGAATTCCTAATAATTTTATAAGTTTATCTTGATTTAATTTATTCAAAAATAAATCAATTGATAAACAGACAAGAATTATCCGATCTCAATAATTCAACAAGTTTATCCTGAATTAATTTTATCACAAAATTAATTCAACCGATAAACAGACATAAATTATTTGATTCTTTCAAATTTCAACCAATCTAATAAAACTGACATAAGTTACCAATTATTGAAAAAGCACGCCGTATCGTTACAAGATTTTTTTGTGAGCTAGCAAAGGGGACCTGATAGACCTATATAGTTCAAGCTCCCGATAATTATGAAACCCAATATCTCAAATATACATTTCATAATTATCAACTCCAACATTACTCCACTAAAAGCTTAGAGCTACACTCTCGAACTATATAGAATTACGAAGCTCGTATAGCTAAGTTTCCATGATATATCATAGTGTATCGTATCCCCATAGGATTATCTATAATCGTCTTAAGTACAAGTTTTGTCTTACCTTCTCGATTATTTTTATATTACATTCCATCATCTCACCATTGAAAACTTACCATCCAAAGACAATATACCATTCGGTTACACCTATGTATCCAAATGGTTGAGCGCTCTAGTTTTTCAATTTCAGGATAACACATATAAGAGAATATCACAATTCCTAAAGAGGAGCTATGGATTTCATATCTATGAACAATAGGTCTACGCTATCACAAGTCGTGCCTCCAATGTACCGGCATGCATACCACTATAAAAATATGGGTGTCACCCTTTGGTACATCAAAAGACACAAATTAAGCCAACGGGCCCACTATTTATTTTAGGATTAAGATACAATACAAATGATTGTCTTAAGTGAATCGATTTGCCGAGACAGAATTATTAATCCAAATTAATTCACTTTATGTCCCAATTTAACACATCGTCACCTATGACAATGTGCCAATGTTTTTATTCGTGAAGTCTACCATCGATGGTCAAGACAAACTATCTCCCAATAGGGATATAGACAACATAACAATCTTTATATGAATAAAACGCCCAATTTTATTCTTTCGATTGCGGATTTTATGATTTAGACTGTCACTTTAAGAATCGTGTCTTTCGCATAATCTGTTCATCATATGTCTAATTCTTAAAGGTTTAGAGCGACAGTCTCAGACTATTGTTTGCTTAACATACATTTAACAAATATGAACGTAAAGAGGACAAGATTTGGTATATAAATAATGAATGAATTCTTTATTAATAAAAATGTCTCTAAAAACATATTACATTTTTACTCTTTAAGGCATACATGTCTAACATATATGGACCGAGCGGGTCATAGGCCTGGGCCCTACCACGTGGGTCCCACCTGTGGTTTACTCGGGCCGAAAAGACTTTTTTAATACAAAATATATGAATTCTTGCTTTATCATATGAAACCAAGGGGCGAAAAGAAAATCTTATACATAAGAAATTCCAAAGTTACAAGTTGGCTAGCAAGCTAATAACCTTGTCCAACAAATGACTCCTTCATATATGATATATCAAATTTAGTAACAAATATGGACATAAAGATGACAAGATTTGGTATATAAATAATGAATGAATTCTTTATTGATAAAAATGTCTCTAAAAACATATTACATTTTTACTCTTTAGGACATACATGTCTAACATATATGGCCCGAGCGGGTCATAGCCCGAGCCTCTCACAAGCCCGGGCCCTACCACGTGGGTCCCACCTGTGGTCTACTCGGGCTGAAAAGACTTTTTTTTATACAAAATATATGAATTCTTGCTTTATCATATGAAACCAAGGGGCGAAAAGAAAATCTCATACATAAGAAATTCCAAAGTTACAAGTTGGCTAGCAAGCTAATAACCTTGTCCAACAAATGACTCCTTCATATATGATATATCAAATTTAGTTGGTATTCTATTGACCTTCAACAGCAACTAACCTACCTACTTTGCCAAATATGTAGAGATTCCAACCCAAGGTTTCATTAAAAATAAAACGTGTCATTCTTTACTTGGAGAAAAAAAAAAAAAGAGAAGGAAATGTAACGTCACTTAAAGTGAGGACAATAGAGAATTTTGTTGGGCACAACAATTTCAGGCACAATATTGTTTAATATTTGAAAAAGGATTTCTGCCCCTCATATTTTTTCTTTTTGCAATATATTTGATACCCATATATAAATACATCTCATATACAGTGGAGTATGAATTGGAAAGAGGGCAATTCTAATACGTATATTATAATAAATCTCTCATGAAATGATATCCAACTTTTGAAAAAGTTGTTTCAATTGGCATTTGATGAGGAAGCAATTGATGACATTCAAGGCAGGTTGATAATCTTGTTTGGAAGCAGAACGTGCACAAGACCATACCTAGAATAGAATGAAACATCCACGCAAATGCAATGCAAGAAAATATTCACCAAAGACAATCCAATATTCATTGCAGCTAAATCAAATAAAGTGAGATAATAGGATTGGACAACAATTCATAATAATCAATATGAAATGCAGTTCTCCAATTGATTTCCTTTCTCAAGCTTATCATTACTTAAAAATAAAAATAAAAAGGTGGAGACTTTGTTTGAATGCTCTAAATGTGGTTTATTTTAGCACAAAGGTGAAAGATCCAACAAGAAATCCGTCAAGACGGATTCAAAATCAGGCATCTTTGCATACCCAGGGAAGTAATTCATATCGATCACCAAGTACTTGCTGTTTCTATCTCTGATCAGATCAAAGTTGAACAGACGAAGCCCGAGTTCCTCTCTCAAACCCCTCGCCACCTCCTCCACCACCTCCCAAGGAGGCGTCTCTACTTCATTCACATTCGCTTCAACAATCGAATTCGATATTCGCGAGAAAGGCACCACGCCGCCGCCCTCGGAATCGCCATGATCTTCCCGCCAAACGTCCGGCAAAGACCTCTGCTTCACGCACTTGACGTGACGATCGCCCACCACGTAAACCTTGAACACAACTCCTCCATGGTTCGCGAATTCCTGAACCACGATCGTACTTTTGCTTTCTGTCACAACCTTCTCCAGTCCGCGGCGATGAAGACCAGGAACATATCGTGTGACGAGGCGGCGCCGTCAGCAGCCCCCGGCTTCACGATCGCCGGGAATTTCAGCTCGAGAAGCTTCTTGTTATGCTTCAATTCGTCGGAATGGCTAAGGGCGACCTGTTCCGGAACGCCGAGATGGAAATTTCCGCTCCCAGGGACTCGGACCCGATCAACGGCTTCGAGCATGGAGATGCGGTTGCGGAGCCTCTGAATCCGATCGGGCAGGTCGACGATGACAGTGGTAGGGTTTTGAGAGGTGAATTGATGGAGGATTTGGATCCAGTTAGGATGGTAGAGCTTGTGGAGGATGCAGTGGAAAGGAGCTTGGTCGATCAATGGGAGAGTGGGGTCGATGGGAACGAGAACGACGCCGTTTCTGGCGGCGTGGTCGAGGAGGGAAGGTACGATGAAGGTCTTCACTTTCTTGGGCTCCAGAGCGTAGCCGACGCGGTACTGCTGGGAAAAAGCTGACATTTTTTTCTCTTCTGTTTATGTTTGGGAACTGGGAAACTTTGGCAGAGAAAGAGAGCTGTGTTCAGTGAATTGAAATTTGAAAGACTGACCCTCTAGAAAAAAATGTGCAAGACTGCCGATTTTAGATGAACAGTCCTGATTGAAGCGTTGAAAAAAATAAAGAAAGAATCATTTTATCACGATTTTCGAATATCATTGGATGCTTTAAAACCCATCACTGCGTTGAACATATGTTATGATCATTCTTGTTGTTGTTGTTGTCGTTGTTTTTAATGCTTTTCCAATTGATCCGAAGAATTACTCTGCGTAATTTAATAAAAATTAAAAAGTTGAGTTTAAGAAACAGCCACGCAAGTTCTACGGAACATATCATTAGTCATACAATTAATAACTATTTCCATGTCTTTTGTTAAAGAAAAAAATTGCGATATTTCCTTTAAAAAATAAAGAAGTGCCCAATCAGATGGTGTCAATTTGACATGGAACAGGGGAGGAGAATATATTGAAATTGAGGCCAGATTTTGCCAACAGATATACGCATTAAACATTCTGTTTGCCTAAATTAGTAATTTTCAACTCGACACAAGTTGCATAATCGAAACTCAGCATACATGCACAAATGAACATTGCAAAACTAGAATTGCTCTTGTTATAGTGCTTAACTAGTTGGAATGTACATACTTTTTCTTTTTTTAACACTAGCGAGGAGGCCGATTCTCATGGACATGTGAGGTGGCCACATTATGGGAACTACGCCGATGCAACATTCTGAGACATTGACGGCACCATATTGTGCAACTGCTCGGGCACCACATTCGGTAACTGCACAAAACTCCCGTCAGATAGCTCCTGCCACAAACAACAACAAAAACGTCAAACAACATACAAAATGCATGTGCCTTTTGGCTCCGTCAATAGACCTTTACATCTTGATCCAACACCTAGTTTCAACATCTTTTCTCGTGCTTTTGTAATAACAAAAGAGACACTAGACATGATTGGGTTATAAGTTAAGATATTGATCTGACATTCTCAACATTCCTCCTTAACTTTACGAAGAGTTTAACTTAGTTTGCAAAACCTACTAGAGAAAGAGTAATCAATTATATGACATACCACTTGGTTAGAGCCACCTTGTGTGCCAACACTGGTGACTACTTCTGGTGGATGTGCCTGCAAAACAAGTTGCACATTCTTTTACTTTGTAACCATTCACGTTCTCCAAATATAAACACAGTTATTAGAATGAAACAAACATAGCCAACGTCCAAAGACACTCACCTTGCCCTTCTTAGGTGCACTATTTTCATTACTTGCTGCTGCCTCTTTCCCAGCCCCAACTCTCCTAGAGGCCCTCTTCGTGGCTGTCACTTTGGGAGCAGAGGTCTCATAATTAGATGCATTGCCATGTTAATTATCTTCTTCAATGGGACAAGCACCACCTGCTGCTAAGGCATTAGGTCTTGCATTGTTCTCGGCAGAGTTGTTTAAACTTGCACTTTGCTTCAAAGCCTCCTTTATCGCAGATAAAGCCACGTTGTAACTCTCTTGAGATAATGATCCTTCCTCACCTAATATTATGGCTTGTTTGCATAAATCATTGTATCGACGAACTTTATGATGCACATCATCCAGCTTTTCACCGATGGGATGCCTACTCATGGCAAAATTAGTCCATCGCTACAGTACATATTTAGGCAGGATGCTGAACACGCCAGACATTTGGTGGACAACAATGGCTTGTAAGACAACCTTTGTATTCAAATGATTGACACAAACAATATATATTCGATTTTGATTCTTTCCATTCCACCATATAATTCTGATTATCCTCAAGTCTTTTACTGAATAAGTTGTGCTTGTCTCATCTTCATTTTCCTTCTTAACATGACAAGCAACATAGTGCAGTGGAAGTGTTTTCAAAGCAAAACAATGAAAGAAAACTCAAGAACAAACTCACAAAGTTAAATAATTGGGAATAAATCTGATTATTGATCAATGATACTCCAAAACAATTATAATGAACTGTTGTATATTGTTTGTAGGAAAGTAGAATAATAGTCTAAATAGAAGTAGAATAATAGTCTAAATAGGAAACTAATAATAATCCTAATAATAATCTGAATAGGTAATCCTAATAATAATCTAAATAGGTAATCCTAATAATAATCTGAATAGGAAACTACTAATCTTTATATGCTGCATCAATCCCTTCGTCATGAAGAAAACTCGTCCCCGAGTTTTGTGGGTGCAAAGAAAACTCATTTGGCTGAAAATACTCAAAGATATCAGCAATGTTGAAAGTGTTGGAGATATTCATATCAGGAGGAAGATCTATTTTATAAGCGTTATCTTCAATTTTCTTCAAAATTCGAAAACATCCAATTTTCTTGTTTTTTAGTTTATTGTAAGTGCCTGCTGGAAAACGATTCTTGCGCAAATATACCATGACTAAATCGCCCTCTTGAAAGATTTTTTTCTCGCCTATGCTTATCTGCGGCAGATTTATAACATAATTAGCTTCCTTAAGGTTTTTCTTAACTTCTTCATGAATTCGTTGAACTCTTTCTGCAAATTCTTCGGCATTTGGATTAACATCTGTAGCATTAGGAAGTTGAATCAAATCCACCATATGTCGTGGAGCGCTAGTATAAACGACTTCAAAAGGAGTCTTCTTGGTCGAGTGGTTCGACATACTGTTGAAAGCAAACTTAATTTTTGGAAGTGCAGCATCCCATTGCTTCAGCGTATCTCCACAAATAGAACGAATCATATTACTAAGTGTTCGATTGGCTACCTCAGTCTACCCATCGGTTTGGGGGTGACTTGTGCTGCTATACTTTAAAGAAGTATCGAAAAGTTTCCATAACGTCTTCCAAAAATGACTTAGGAATTTGACTTCCCTATCAGAAGTGATTGAATGAGGAACACCATGCAAACGAACAACTTCTCTAAAAAAATAAGTTAGCAACATAAGTGGCGTTTGAAGTCTTCATTGAAAAATGATCTACTACCACCATTACTGAATCAACTCCGTGTTGAGTCCTTGGAAGGCGAAGAACAAAATCCATAGTTAAATCTTGCCAAATTGTTTCGGGAACAGGCAAAGGAGTATAAAGACTCGTATTCTGAGCTTGACCTTTAGCTTTTTGGCATACTGGACATCGTTGTACAAAACGTCCAACATCACGCTTCAATTGAGGCCAATAAAATCATTCTTCCACTAAGATGATTGTCTTATATCGACTAATGTGTCCACCAAGACCGCCAGCATGCAACTCCCATATCAAATGCTCACATATAGACGAACGTGGAATGCATAGTTGAGAACCTCGAAATAAAAATCCATCCTGTATGAGAAAATCAGGAACAAACTCCCTATTACTACAACGCTGCCATATAGCACTGAAGTCCTCATCATAGGTTTATGTGTCACGTAAGGAATCGAAACCAACTATTTCCATACTAACTGTAGCAAGTAAAGAAGCACGTCGACTTAATGCGTCAGCTACCTTGTTAGTTTGACCAGATGCGTGCTTGATAACGAAAGTGAACTTTTGGAGAAATGTAATCCATCGAGCATGCATCCGATTTATTGATTTCTACGAATTGATGAACTTTAAAGCTTGATGATCAGTAAACAACACGAACTCTCGTTGAAATAAATTATGTTCCCAATGCTTTAAAGCTTGAATAACAGTGTAGAATTCTAGCTCATAAGTTGGCCATTTCTGTCGTAACTCACTGACTTTCTCACTAAAAAATTCAACTAGACGTCCTTCTTGAGATAAAACAGCCCTAATTCCAAGAGCAGATGCATCACAGTTAACTTCAAACATCTTCTCAAAATTGGGTAGGGCCAAAACTGGTGCCGAAGATGATTTCTCCTTTATAAAGGCAAAGTTATCTTCTTGTTTGTTTTCCCATCGACATTTTCCTTTCTTTAAACAATCTGTGATGGGTGCCATAAGCGTGCTAAACCCTCGAATAAAACGTTTATAGAAAGTAGCTAATCCATGGAAACTTTGCACTTTTCTGACATTTTGTGGAATTGGCCATTCTCTAATTGCCTTCACTTTCGCCTCATCAACATGTATTCCATCTTTTCTAACAATAAAAACAAGGAATAGAAGATGACTAGACATAAAACTGTATTTTTTTAGGTTGATATGCAATTTATTATCTTATAGAACTTGAAGAACATCTTGGAGATGTAGTAGATGCTCCTCGGTGCTTCTGCTATAGATTAGAATGTCATCAAAGTAAACGACCACAAATTTGCCAATAAATGGTCGCAAAACTTGGTTCATTAGCAGCATAAAAGTACTAGAGAAATTTAAAAGCCAAATGACATAACCAACCATTATAAAGACCATCCTTTATCCTGAAAGCAGTCTTCCATTCATCTCTAGGTCGAATGCGAATTTGGTGATATCCACTCTGCAAATCAAGCTTCGTGAACACCACTGCTCCTTCTAATCTATCAGCCATGTCATTGAGGCGAGGAATGGGAAATTGATATTTGACTGTGATTTTATTAATAGCACAACTGTCAACACACATTCTTCAGCTTCCATCCTTTTTTGGAGTTAGTAATGCTAGAATAGCACAAGGACTCATACTGTCTCGAATCAAGCCTTTATCAAGCAAATCATTGACTTGTCTCTGTAGCTTTTCATGTTCAGTAGGGCTCATATGGTAGTGAGGCAAATTAGGTAAACTAACCCTGGGTACTAAGTCAATATGATGTTGAATGTTCCTCATGGGAGGTAACTCATAAAGCAGTAGGATATAAGGCGGGAAATTCAGCAAGGACCTCTTGTACTTAGGAAGGAATCTCAACATCACTATCAGTTTGTCCTTTAACCACCAATGCCACAATCAAACTCAGCTCCTTAACTTGCTGACAAAAGTCTGAACCTGCTATGTTGGTGAAAAGTGATTTGTCCTTCTTGGTAATTGGTTTATTTGTAGACGGTTGTGTCGGTGGTACCAAAATAATTTTCTTTCCAAACCACCAGAAACAAAAGTGTTATCACATGCTTTGTAAGTAGCATCAACGTTGTAGTGCCAAGGTCGTCCCAATAGAATATGGCAAGCATCCATGTCTACAACGTCACATTTGATCTCATCTTTGTAATATTTTCCAATTGATAAAGGAACCTTGCAAACTTTGTGTACCTGAACTTCCGGGCCCTTTTTTAATCCATGCAATTTTGTATGGAGATCGATGCTTCTTGGTCTTCAAATTTAGTGACATCACCAAAGCTTTAGAGACTATATTTTCACTGCTGCCACTATCGATAATCACATTGCTCACTTTGTTCTGAATTGTGCATCGAGTTCAAAAAATTTATGTTTTTGAGAATCATCCGTTTTCTTTGAAGCTAATAGAAGGCGTTAGACAATACAAGCCACTTCCTCTCCTTCATCTCCTTCTGCGATTTCACTACCTTCATAAATATCTTTTTCAAAGTCCTGCTCTTCATTTTCACCATCGTCTTCTACAAAATTAACTGAGTGTCTATTCGGACAATTATTTGAAAGATGCCCCATTTGATTACAACGAAAACATTTTCCAAGGTTGGAACGTGCATAGGGATCCGTATTTGTACGTTGTTTCGGTGGATTTCGATCTTGAGTGTTAGAATGATTAGAAGTTTAAGCACCGCTACGATTTTGATTTTGGGATGAACTAACATCCTTAGTCCCACTATCACTGCTGTTGGAAGTCGTTGTTCTTTTTTGAAGAGGTAGAGTCTCATGACTTTGTCGACGAAAATTTCTCTAGGGTAGTAATGTGGACTAGTTGATTTGAGTCTCCACCTTCATGGCCAAATTAACTGCATCCGTTATAGTCCACACTTCTTGCATAGCCACTCGATCCTGAATAGCCAAATTTAATCCACCGATGTATCAAGCAATTAGTTGGTATTTGGTCTCGGGTAAATTAACACGGGCATTTAACCGATAGAATTCTTCTGTGTACTCGTCCACACTACGATTGGTTTGCTGACAATTCTGATATTGTTGGTACAACACTTGTTCATAATTCAGAGGTAAAAATCATTGTTGTAGTAACCGTTTCATCTTGGGCCACGTACGTGCTGATGCTTTGCCTTGTCGTTGACGATTAAATTGCAACTGTTCCCACCATGCTAATGCTCTGCCTTTCAATTTATACGCCACCAATTTCACTTGAATGTCTTCTGAAATATTGAGATAATCAAAGAAATTTTCAACGTTGTGAACCCAGTCAAGAAAATCTTCAATGTTCAATCTGCCGTCAAAAGTTGGCAAATCCATCTTCATTTTGAACTCCTGTGTATTTTGGCCTCCATTATTTGTTCGGTATTTAGTACGGTAGTCTTGAAATCATCTTCCTCACTAGATGAATAATCCAAATTTTGTTGTCTTCTTTGTTGGGGATTTCATCGTTGTTGGTAGTAAAGATCCTGCCTAAAAAATTTATGTGGGTCTGAGTCGTGCTCTGAAAGCCCATTGTAATCATCTAAAATGCTTCTGAGTTGAACTCTAGTGCTAAGACCAGCAGCTCCGGTGGCTCCTCTATCCGAACGTCCCTCATGGCCTTTCCACCGATCGTCCCTGTCGTCGGCATGGTCAAAGTTGCGTCAGCGTCTCTGATAGAATCGCATGTATTAAGGAAAGAGATTGAGGTCAGGAAGCTCACGGGGAAGCTAATTCATGTCGTCATTAGCATTTGCTGGCGGGTTTTGTAGTCAATGTCGCCAACCGAAGTGCATCTGGACGTTGGGTAGCGTCGAATTGAGAGGAGGAGGTCGCACGCGTGTTGTCGAGTTTAGGCCTAGCTGAATCTTTCTGTCGTTGTTGTGATCGTGTCGGAGCTCTGGTCTGTCTCGAGCCTATCGTCGATTGTTGTCAGTTACCATAGCCCATTGCAGATCGAGCTCAGGTTCGCCCAGGTCTGAAGGTTGTCGGACATCTTCCACAAGATCGTCATCTGAATCGGAGGTGTCGTATGTCGGCTGATCTTCCGGCGGTTGTAGAACCTTGGTATTGCATCTGACATCGAGAACGAGAGTAGCAAGAGTCTGCTATACATCTCGAAGTGTTTTGTCCATTCCACGACTCGTTGTTCAAAGTTTTCAAGCCGTCGTTCGTTGTCAACGAGTCGTTGCCCACTGGAACCATCCTTGACCATCGGATCAAGGTAAAAATCCTACTCTGACACCGACTTTGGTGTAGTGGAAGTGTTTTCAAAGTGAAAAAGGGAAAGAAACTCAAGAACAAACTCACAAAGTTTAATAATTGGGAATAAATCTGATTATTGATCAATGATACTCCAAAACAATTACCATGAACCTTGATATAGTGTTTGTAGGAAAGTAGAGTAATAATCTAAATAAAAGTAGAATAATAGTCTAAATAGGAAATTGATAATAATCTAAATAAGTAATCCTACTAATAATCTAAATAGGTAATCCTAATAATATTCTGAATAAGAAACTACTAATCTCTATATGCTACATCATAGCTGCTCCCAAAACCTCAACTTGGAATTTCTTAAAAACTTCATGCGTGTAGACCAGTGACATTTGTTTATCAAAGGGCGACGGTGACTTCAATTCTGGCATTTCGTGCCAAGCATCGAAATTTGCTTTGGCTTCATCTTCATACCTGTCTTCAAGAATGACCCTGTACCGTTCCATATATTCCCTCAACAACGTTTCCGCTTGGACATATTTGTCGAACAAAGAGTTCAAACTTTCCGATCAAGAAGTTTTAGACAGCCCAACAAACGATATATCCCTGATGAAAGTAGGTATCCAATGCATACGATCTTCATACAAGGATCGAATCGATTCAACTTGTCTAAGATTAAACCTATCAATTAGTTTCCACCATCTCTTCTCAAATTGTTCCTCTGACCACGACTTGCAGACACATTTATTAAATTTTTCCATGAAAGTATCTTGCCACATGCTCAAAAACTCAAGCTGCCTCGGTATCTTCTCCATTACTTGCCACAAACAAAAGCAATGGCGGGTGCTTGGAAAGATGGCTGCAACAGCTGCCTTGATGGCATTGTTCTGATAGATAAGAATAACTCGTGAAGCCTGTTCACCCATCGCTGCAAGCCATGTTTGCATCAACCAAATGAACGTGTAAACTGTCTCAACCGCAATCAACGCACAACCAAGTAATGTAGGCTGAATATGATGGTTCATCCCAATAAAGAGCACCAAAGGTATCTTAAACTTGTTGGAGAAATATGTCGTATCAAAAGAAACCACATCACTACAGTTGGAATAATCTTCCATTCCTTTGGCATCAACCCAAAACACATTTCTCAGCCGCTGCCCTTCATTCAAATCAACCGCATAGAAGAACTTTGGATTCTCTTCCTGCATTTGCATAAAATATTCAAGTAGCGACTGAGCGTCCCCTGCTTCTAGAACCAAACTGCGTCCCTTATCATGCTGGTTTCTTAAATAATTCTCTAAATAGTCCACATTCTGATATGGTCTGAATAATTTCAACACAGCCGCTAAGTTTTTCCATCTATGTATTCTGATGCCATTCTTAAGCGGATCTGCATTCCTGTGGCTTCGGAAAAAATGAGCTTGAGCTGGTAAAAGCTTGTGATTGTGCTCCTTTACAAAACAATAAACGTACCACTTACCGTTTTGCTTTCTCTTCACGCGCAGGCTTGCTTTACAACCAATTTTTGGAGAAGGCCATGGATTAATGGCGTCATCGGACTGTTGCTTGTTCCCATATCTTATGCATGAAAATTTCGCATCAATAAACTCCTTGGAAGCCCTAGACCGGCGACTGCTCAACTTCGCTGTCCCAAAGCCTGCAGACTTGGCGTATTCTTTGTAAAATGAATATGCAGCTTCATGAGATTCAAATTCCATTTCATCGTGAGGCTCTACAATTGGATTTCCCCCCATTACAAAATTGGAATCCATCATCCTTGTGGGAATATTCAAGTCCAGCTTGTATCTACCATGCACCGGACTTCCAAGACCACTCACAACTGGTTTGGACCTTTTCATATGGTCAGTAAACATTGGTCAGAACCTCTTCTGATGGAAA
Source organism: Artocarpus hirsutus (assembly GCA_946598075.1). Taxonomy (NCBI): domain Eukaryota; kingdom Viridiplantae; phylum Streptophyta; class Magnoliopsida; order Rosales; family Moraceae; genus Artocarpus; species Artocarpus hirsutus. Next base: position 16,634 of record CAMOHE010029535.1, on the reverse strand, counting down.
AAGTGTAAGCTTTTCTCTCAGTGATTCCATTACGAATGTCTGCCCATTCCAAAGAATCAAAATTATTAGAATTACAGCGCCCAAGTATTCTACTAAAATCTAATTCTTACAGGATTTTAACCAAAAACCCATGCCAAGAAACAAGCCAACAGGTCTAATCTATTTACGCTAATAATATATTACAAGACTATCAGAAACCAATATGAATACAAAATAGAATGCACAAGTGTTATACTAAAATTCAATTTCTTACACGATATATAATATATATATATATATGTGTGTATGCATGTATATTTTAACCAGAAGTCCATGCCTAGAAACAAACCACGTAGTCTGCTTTATTCCATGAAATGGCATTTAATTTCAAGATTATACTTGGTGTGAGTTTTTGGACTATAGATTTGTCCTCCACTTACCAAATTTGGCACTAACCAACTTCCCAAGTTTTTGTTCAACATAACAATCGGTCTTCTTCTTTCTTTTGTTTAAAAAAAAAAAAAAAAAAAAAACTAATCCGCACGAATGCTAACCATAATTCTCTATAAGGCAAAACTAGGTATGTTATAAGCCCTAGTAAAACGAAATGGCAAATCCGTGAAAGATAAAAGATTTCTTTTCTTTAGTTTGGATAATTCAACGCTAACGAAATCCAAAACAAGAGAGTTGCAAGCCAAAGAAAACAGAATGATTTTCTTGTCTTTTGGGTCATAAATAAGAGCAGAGAAAACAAGCAAACAGAGAAAAGAAAAATAGAGTTTTGTCAAAATTGTTCCAAATGAAAGATCTTTACTTGTGTTCAGTTTAGATATGAAGGAATGGATAAAAAGGCTTTACCCTTGATATCAAAAGACAAAAATGAAAATGGATTTGAATTTCTGGGCTCATGGTTCGTCGTCGGAGATACTAGAAACAAATCAGAGAGAGGAGACAAGAAGATCGTTCGTTTCGTTTTCCTATGCTTCCGTTTGGTTTCGTGGGACTTGCTTTGCAGTTCAGTTCGCATCTGAGAAACCGACATGTCGTTTCTCATTTCATTGCTTTTGGGGCTTCTTAGCTCTGGTGAAGAACAATGGGGCCAGTAGCTACAGGCCGTCAAGAAATGAATTGACCCAACCAAGAAAAGCCCGTAAGCTGCCTGCTCCTCTTCAGCTCAGCTGAACATGTTCTTTATCTTCTTCTTCTTCTATCTGCCCTTTTTTTTCTTTTGGTTGGGTGTTGTTCTGGTTTGAAGCCATAAAGATTTAGTTTTGAGATTTTTGGTCATTAAAGACTTTACCTTTTTCTACTTCTTTACTATTATATTAATTAGAAGCTATAATGTATATGAGGAATTTACTTGTGAAGCGATTCTTCACTGGAAGCTTGGGTCCACAATCCAATTCTTCATTTCCTTTCTTGCTCCTTTACAAAGAGACTCTGCTCCTTTACAAAACTTGCGCGTACGTTTCTCTCTCTTTCGCTCATCCACATGAAATAGATGTTAAAAATGTCTAAAAAGAAAATACATGTATATATATATATATATGTTATCATCATTACTCGTGTATATTGTACTAAACTATCACATGAGTTTTCTGCTTAGTTAATTATTTGTTTGTGTACACGTAGTCATGTTTAAACTTTTAGCTTTAATATCTTGTTCTCTCTATACTCTTTCTCTTTGGACCAACTGCTAACATTCTCTTGCTTCATTTGCATCACTGCCGACCAGTGTCAAGAACACAAATATTTTACCCTTTTTAAATTTATTTCCTTTTCTTTCTCCTTTTAAGTTGGTAGATATAAGGAGTTGTTCGTGTATCCTTTCTGTTAAGTTATTGGTTACACAATGCAAATGCTACTGTGAGTAGTTTGGTTGCTTGAAATGCAATCTGATTGGATGATACCATTCCTCGTTGACTGCGCACACAAAAGATGTCCTCTTTTTGTTTGCTACGCTTTACACATTGCATTTCATGTTCTCTCTTGGATTTCTTAGGTCACAAGTCGCGTATCATCCATATCAAATGTCTTCGTTCGTCCCTCTCCTATTTTGTCACTTTCTAATATTCTTTGGAACACTTCCACTCGTGCAATTTCCCATAATTCCTGTCCTTTAACAGTATATGTGGCTACTTCCGTAAAGAATGTCCAATTTTCTTCTACGTTGTTTTTGTTCAATTCAGATCAAAACAGCAACCACTCATTGATCAACATAGAAGCAGTGATATGGTTGAGTTTGGATTGTACAGTCAAGGTATAGTAGGGGACATCATTGGTCTTGGATCTGGAGGAACTAATGGATTTATAGCCGGTGATATTGGTCATTTATCACTTGTTGTATGCAATAGAGCTTTCTCAGATATGAGTGGAATCAAACAAGCACTATATGCCTTTTCTGGACCTATCATAGCTGCAGGTGGAGGCCTTCTATCTGCAAGGTGAAACTCTTTGTTTTTAGGGACTAATAGTAAATCATTTGTTTTATGGCCTCTAATTTGTAATTTGCATCTCAATTGTTTACAAAATTTCAGGCTTTTAGTCACAGGTGAATCTGTTGTTCTTTTATTTGCACCGGAAAATACCATTAAGAGATGTGCAGATAAGTTGGTATGTCTAGATACTGATGTAGTTCTTTCTTCTCAAGGTGTCACAACACTGTTTCAAGATGGAAGTTATGGTGGTTCAAACCAATTTAAATTGCCCAATGCTGTTATTTTTGCGTCTTGTTATATGAAAAGAAACGTCAGTGTTATTTTTCCTTATAAAATCATGGAAGCTGTGCATGATTAATGACGTCAAAAGATTTTGTTGTCTTTTTCTTGCTTTCATCTGTAGCTATAGAAGTTGAGTTTACCATATTAAAGGGGAAAACAAAAAACATGTTTGTTTCCTCTTTTCTCATTTTATTCTCATATTGCCTATCAGCTGTTTTATATTGCTAATGTTCTTGGTGTTCTACAACTTATAGTTTAACAAAGTTATTCATTCATTCGGTTTCAACCATTTTCACTTCCTTTTCTCCCTTTGTATCAGGACTGTTCTTTCTAATTTCAACGTTTCATAGTCACCATAATTTCTCAAATGTTCACAAAATTTCATATTGAGTATAACAATTTGACTTTTCATGCAAGTGGTAACAAGTTTTCTCTGAAAAATCTCTCTAATTTTAGATAGATAAAAAGTGGTGGGACTCAAGTCTTCATGTCCCGTCCCCTTTCTCTTGCCTACTCTTTCCTCCTGCCAAACAACCTGCTATTGTATGTTCTCTTTGAAAACTCTTCATCTCCTTCATTCTTTCAACCTTTCACCTCTACCAAACTACCTACTAGTGTAGCACTTCATTGGCATGAAGGAAAAGAGGAGGGAAGGAAGAGAGTAGAGGGATTATTGCAGGCAGCATGATGTGGTAGCTTGTTTGCTTTTTTTTTTTTTTTCTTAAAAAAAAAAAAAAAATTGTACCTTTTCTCTCTATTCTTTTTTTCGCCTGACTAACAGACGGAATGTAAAACTACTTGGTTATTATACCTTTTTAATTTCTTGTGCATTTTTTTTTTTCTGTTATTCCTAGTTAAGCAAATTGTTCTTTGTTGTGCTGCAGCTGGAAGAGGATCATATCCCATCGTTTTTAGTTATTGTCAGCCATGGAGAAAAGAGTTTAACTGGTACGATAATGTTGAATGACTTTGATTTCTGTTCCTCTTTTGCCACATATCCTTACTTAGTTATATTGTTTTAATTTTTTGCAATTTACTAGACTCTCTTATGTTTTAAGATTTTGGTATTGCTGCTATCGTATGCTATGATATCGCAGTGAAATCTCTTTGGTTTCTAAAGGATGTGAAAAAATATACCTTACTACCACACAGTTCTGATCTGTAAAATTACATCACAGCTATATCAAAACTTAAAAAAGAAGTAACAGTGCAAAACAACGCATTTAACTTATCAGCGATCCAAATGGACGTGCCTTTTTTTTAGTTAAATAATAGTAATATTAACAGTAATAATAGGACTTGCTTCTAGTCTATCCAGGAGTAATTTTATCATTAGCCACCAAAAAGTCAAATATATATATAAATGTATATTTCTTTTGGAAAAGGGAGCCATATGATAGGAAGTCTAAATCTAGAGGAATGTCTGCTTCAAAAATAAATAAATAAATAAAGAGGAATGTAGAAATGAAAAGGCACCATACAACGGTGGGTCTAGCAAAATTTTAGAGCATAAAAGTTTTTTTTTTTTTCTTTCCAATTGATCTTTTCAAATAAAATTGCTTAGCTAAAATGTCACTTGTGATTTTTTCACCACGTGAATTACAAGAATGAAGCAAAAAGGTAAGTGTTTATATATGGAGATTTACATAAACATGGATCACTTCTTCTTTTGCTGGAAAATGTTTACACCATTTCTTTGATATAATATTATGCATTGGTGGAAACAACTTTGTCCAAGGACATCCCATCACTTCAAACAAACGATAGTCACTCTTGTTACTCCTTTGGCTCCTCTTTTCATTTTATTTTTGTTTTTTTTATTTGTTGTGGGGGATATGAATTCTAGACCACAAGCGTGTATCTCATTTTTTTTGAATGATGATTTTCTATTTTCTAATTCGAGAGTACAATTATGACTTAGGCACATTGTCGCATACTTGTTTTCAGATAGTGAGTGATCTTCAAGAAAAGTTCAAGACCTTTCTATCGAGGAAGTTTCTAGAAATTCCGGAAGAACTATCATTTTGAGATTGCTTAATCCCCTTTCATTATAGCTAGGAGAAATTTTTTAGAGTGCCAAAAAAAAATTATATTATTAGTGTTCCACGGCTTTTAACCGTTAAAAAAGACAGTTGTTTTGTACATCATCTCATTCAAGTTAGATCTTCATTTGCATTTGTTCTTATAATTTTGATCCAAGGCTTGACCATATATTAGTCTAGTTGATGTTCTAGAGTAGCTGCATTGCAAAGAAAAAAAATTGAGGAGTGTAAATGATGTTTTATCTCATGCTTTGGTATTTAAACTTGGAGAATCTCTCTCTGCATTGTACTAGTTTATGATTGTTGTGGAATTTTAGAGGCCTTTTCTACTTAATGGAATGTCTTGGACTAGTTATTAGAATGCATATGAAATTATTCTCTCCTCCCAAAGTTGGGAGGTCCCCATTGTATACAAGTCAAATTATGTCTTCTTGTCCTGCTCCTCTAGTGTGGAAGACTGTGGAAAAATACAGCTGTAATTGTAATTAGTCTCCTGATTGTTAAGATATTCTGATTGTTAGGGCTAATTTAGTGAGTAGACTTTTTTGATATCCCTGGAATTATGGGATTAATAGGCATAGACTTGTTTCCTTTTTTAGCCTAAGCATGTATTCTTGTATTGTCCTCTAACACTCTGTAAAGAAGAACAATTCTGATCAATGAAAATGTTGATCATTTCACTCATATTTCTCAATATGGTATCAGAGCTGTTGGCGATTTTACTTGGGTTTCGATTATGTCTTCGATCTTCATCGCCTTCACCGTTCTTCCTTCTTTTTCCAGCCTTAATCACTGTCATTATTCCTTCCTTTTCTGAGCCTTCATTGCTGTTGTGTTTCCTTTTTTTTTTTTTTCTGATCTTCATCATCAATATTGCTCCTGTCATTCTGGCCTTTATTGCCATTTTTTAATCAATTCCTCTATCAATAGTGAGAATCATGTCTGAGACCTAAGCCACCAATACTTCCCAATCTGAAGAGGATAATTCCCACCATACAAATGGTGATTTGCAGAGTATTTGAGCCACCTGTAGGCTGAATGGAAAAAACTATTTGAAATGGTCCCAATTTGTTCGAACCTATTTGAAAGGCAAAGGAAAACTCAGTCATCTTCTTGGAACTGGACCAAAGAAGGGAGACCCGAAATTTGATGGTTGGGATGAAGAAGACTTGATGATCATGTCATGGTTGTGGGATTCAATGAATCCTGAAATCAACGATACTTGTATGTTCCTGACCACTGCCAAAGCAATCTGGGACTCCATTCAATGAACCTACTCAAAAGCTTGAGATGCAGCCCGAGTTTATGAGATCAAGGTCAGAGCCAATGCAATCAAACAAGGAGACAAAACAGTGACTGAGTATGCCAATTCTCTTAAAAACTTATGGCAGGAACTCAATCACTATCGGGTCATTGAAATAAAATGTGCTGATGTTGCCACAACCTTGAAGAATTTCATTGAGAAGGACCGTGTTTACGATTTTTTTGCTGGACTCAATCAAGAATTTGATCAGGTTAGAGTGCAAATTCTCGGGAAAAAGAAGACACCTTTTTTGGAGGAAGTGATTTCGCTTATCCTATCAGAAGAAAGCCGAAGGGATATTATGCTGGAGCTTCAAGTTGCAAAAGGATCAGCACTTACAATCAGAACTGAGCAAACAAAAGCACCATAAACTGGGAGAGCACAACCTAGAGCAGAGCTGACCATAATTTTAGATAATGGAAGAGCATATTAGACCAGATTTTTAGGAAGAGATAATCGGAACAAATGAGATAATCTGTGGTGCACTTCCAGCAAGAAACCGAGGCATACCAAAGAACGTTGCTGGAAATTAAATGGTAAACCACCTACTTTGAGCAAGGAGTGGGGTTACAAAGGAGAGCAACAGAAATCATATAGCCAAGTACATCTGACAGAATAGGTTAATCTTCCAGAAAAAAAGGAGCAAGAGGGACTCAGTGGTGAGGAAATTGAAAGGCTTAGAGGCTTAATAGGGTCTCTTGAAAAACCCTCCGGTACATGCTCATTGGCACTCTCAGGTGAGTCTCTACTCTCCTTTGGATTAAATGCCTTAGAGTAGTGTTTTGAGAACTCTTGGATAATCGATTTGGGGGCCACTGATCACATTACCTATTCATCAAAGTTTTTAGTACCTATAAGCTGTGTTCAAGCAATAGGAAAATATATGTAGCAAATGGTTTTGTTGCCACAGTAGCAGGTCTAGGAGTTATTCATATGACACCTTCCTTTGTCCTTAAAGCTGTAGTCTATGTCCCGAAATTAGCTGCCTATCTTCTTTTAATCCCGAAAATTACAAATGATTTAAACTGTCATGTAAACTTCTACTCTTCTTATTGTGTTTTTCAAGAACAGGATTCGACGAGGAAGAATGGACTTGCTAAGGAGAAAAACGGACTTTATTACCTTGAAACACCAAATGCTTCAGAGAGAGTCATAAAAAATTTGTCTTTGTCACTACTTAGTTCCTCGAATAAAGATGCCATTTGGCTTCATCATTTTCGTCTTGGTCATCCTTTTTTTAGAGTGTTGAAAGTCATGTTCCCTACCTTGTTCAAAGGACTAAATATTACAAATTTTCATTGTGATGTTTGTGAATTTACAAAACACACTCGTGTATCTTTTCCTATTAGTAATAAAAGAAGTTCTCTTCCATTTAATTTGATTCACAGTGATATATGGGGATCTTCTACAATCCCAAACATTTCAAGGTCATGTTGGTTTGTTTCTCTAATAGATGATTGTACTCGAGTCACATGGTTGTTCTTACTCAAGCACAAATCAGATGTGAGTATTGTCATTCCCAATTTTCATATCATTATTCAAAACCAATTTGGAGTAAAAATTAAAAAAATTTTGGTCCGATAATGCACGAGATTATTTCAATCAAGTTTTATCTCTCTACTTTCAAAAGGAAGGAATCATTCATGAGTCATCCCGTGTAAGTACACCCCAACAAAACGAGGTTGCTGAGAGGTAAAATGGTCACTTACTCAATTCTACCCGAGCACTATTATTTCATGCTAATGTTCCTAAGACCCATTAGGGAGAGGCCGTTTTCACTGCTACATACATGATCAATAGATTGCGTTGAAGAATACTGGATTTTAAAACTCCGATGGAGTTACTTGCATAATTTTATCTACACATCTGAACTTCCAATGGTCTTTTGCCTAAAATATTTGGGTGTACTTCCTTTGTTCATGTACATAGTCAAAATAGAGGAAAACTGGATCCTTGAGCAGTCAAGTGTGTCTTCATTGGTTATTCTCTCACCCAAAAGGGATATAAGTGCTACAATCCTCTCTTAAAGAAGCTTTATGTAATCGCATATGTCACTTTTGATGAAACCAAACCATATTTTTCCAAGTCTTATCTTCAGGGGGAGACATCATCAATAGAAAATAAAGACATTGGGTTTCTTGACCTCTCACTCACATCTGAAAAATATGTTCAACCTGCATCTGTTCAAGAACCTATCCAATCTGTGTCTGTCCAAGATCCTGTTCAATCCATATCTGTTCAAGAACCTGTCCAATCCATGTCTGTCCAAGAATCAGTTCAATCAGTGCCTGTTCTAGAACAAAATCTGAACTCTATGCCCATCTATGACTCTTTTAGATTTCCGTAGGTGTACTCAAGAAAAAAGATTGTTTCAGATCCACAACAGGTCCAAGAATCCAATCCGAGTCCTGCTAATGAAGACATGGTAAGTCCTACTTATCCTTTACGTACACAACACACTAAAACACATACAAATGATTTAGATTTACCTATTGCTGTAAGGAAGGGTACTAGAGAACGCAGAAACCGACCCTTATATCCATTATCTCACTATGTGTCTCTTAAGCGTTTTTCTTCATCACATAGAATTTCCTTGTGAGTCTCAATACTGTGTCAATTCCAAACACCTTATCTGAGGCATTATCTAAAAGTGAATGGAGGAATGTTATGAGAAAGGAAATGATTGCATTGGAGAAAAAGAAGACATGGGAAATCGTTGATCAACCTAAAGGGAAGAATCTAGTTGGTTGCAAGTAGGTGTTCACTTTAAAATACAAAGCTGATGGTTCACTCGAGAGATACAAGGCGAGATTGGTGGCCAAGGGCTACACTCAGACTTATGGAATTGATTGTCAAGAGATATTTACACTAGTTGCAAAAATGAATATAGTACGGATATTACTATCATTAGCAGCTCATTTTAATTGGCAACTTCAGTAGTATGATCTGAAGAATGCATTTCTACACAGAGACTTAGAGGAATAAATTTATATGGATATTCCTCTGGGATTCGAAGGAAAAGAAACAGCGAATAAAGTCTGTAGATTGAGAAAGGCCTTGTACGAACTTAAGCAATCTCTTAGAGCCTGGTTTGGGAGATTTGCTAAGGTGATGAAAGGCACGGGATACAGACAGAGCCAAGGAAACCACACACTTGTCATCAAACATTCCGATTCAGGGGGAGAGACAGCACTTGTGGTGTATGTTGATGACATAATTGTCATAGGAAATGATGAGAAAGAGAAGGAAGCTTTGAAACAGTGTCTAATTAGGGAATTTGAGATAAAAGAGCTTGGGAGGCTGAAAAATTTTCTTGGAATCGAAGTTGCATACTCAAGGTAGGGGATCTTTATCTCACAACAAAAATATGTAACAGACCTATTGAAGGAAACATGGAAGCTTGCTTGTAAACTAGCCTCTACACCTATCAAGCCAAATCACAAACTTGGGGAAGCTAGAGAAGACCCGGTTGTGGATAAGGAGATGTATCAGCGTTTGGTGGGAAAGTTCATCTATCTAGCTTATACCCCTCTTGACACTGCTTATTCAGTAAGTGTCATTAGTCAGTTTATGCATGGTCCAAGGGAAGCACATTTACATTCAGCGTTTAGAGTACTCTGCTATTTAAAAGGCAGCCCAGGCAAAGGGATTTTATTTAGAAGAAATCCGGTACTTACTCTAAAAGCCTATATAGATGCAAATTACTTAAGATCTCCGATTGATAGAAGGTCTACCTCCAACTATTGTATGCTTCTTGATGGTAACTTGATAACATAGAGGACCAAAAACAGAATGTGGTGGCAAGGTCCAGTGCTGAATCAGAATTTAGAGGAATGGCAGTGTGTGTGAATTACTATGGCTAAAGATCATTCTAGATGACTTGAAGATCAAGTGGGAAGGACCCATGAAGCTCTACTGTGACAACAAATCAGCAATTAACATAGCTCATAATCCTGTTCAACATGATAGAACAAAACACATTGAGATAGAATGACACTTTATCAAGGAAAAATTGGAAAATGGTCTAATTTGCACACCATACATAGCTTCCGGGGATCAACTGGCAGATGTCTTGACTAAGGGACTCAATGGTACAACCTTTCATGAGATTATTTCGAAGTTGGGAATGAAAGACACGTATTCTTCAGCTTGAGGGGGATTGTGGAAAAATACAGCTGTAATTGTAATTAGTCTCTTGATTGTTAGGATATTCTGATTGTTGGGACTAATTTAGTGAGTAGACTTTTTTGATATCCCTAGAATTTTGAGATTAATAGGCATAGACTTTTTTGCTTTTTTAGCCTAAGCATATATTCTTATATTGTCCTCTTAACACCCTGTAAAGAATAACAATTCTTATCAATGAAAATGATGATCATTTCACTCATATTTCTCAATAAAGACCTAATTATTCCCTGAGCCTACTGTTTCTGGCTTTCTGCAGTAGTAACCACTTAGGAAACTCCGTCCATCAATTTGAAGATATTTTTATTTTCTTCCGCAATTGGCGTATGTCCATTTCACGCACTATAATAAGAGCTAAGAAGAGGGAAAAAAGCTTTGATAATATTATTTATTTTTTGTCTGTTTTCTTTTAATTTTCTATCGTGTAATATTTTTTTTTTTAATCATTTGATAATATTAGTGGATATCAAGGAGAGAAAGGGACAGAGAATGAATGTGATATTGCTGGCATGGCGGAGACAGGCAAGCCAAGGAGGGTCTTGCAGTTGGTATTTGGTTGGCTAACACCCAAGATTGCATTGCCAAATTCCCAATTTATTCTTCTTTCTTAATTTGAAGGAATCGACTGTTGACATAACAAAATGTATTCTTCTTTCTTATAGACTCATTTTCACTACTCCAATGCAACAACAAATATTATATATGTATATATATATATATATATATGTCCTCCTTTCCCTCACTTCTCACACTCTCTATCTATTCTACATATATTATTTGCCTCTGCTTGCTTCAGCGGATTCCCCAATCATCATTCACTACTCTTCTGAATTCTAATATTTATACATGATGTAATATATATATACATATATGTGCATATATACAGCACATGTCATTTGTTGAACAAACAACCAGCGACCTGCTAATATCTTATTTATTTTATTTATTTTACCAATGAATAAAAAAATAAAAATCTTTTAGGTTGAATGAAAGGTTGAGATATACACAAGGCCTACATTCTTAAATGTAGGAATAAAAATTCGGTTGCCGCCTGCTATACCATGATGATGATATTTCTGTTATGCCAAACTTCCGGTCTGCAATATGCATAATAAATGAAAAAGAAAAGAAAGAGCAGCTGCTTCCAACTTGCAAATATGCCACCCAAAAAAGCAAAAAGAAAAAAAAGTTGACCTAATTAATTGGCCCAGCTTATGCATTTAATCTTGTCTTCTTGAATGAAATTAATTTTGCATTTCGGTCATGCGACTCCTCTGCGAAATTGCTGATGGCTGATGGCTGATGGGAGTACTTGAAAAAGAAGGCGGGCATTGCATTCATATATATTAAGACTAAGAAATGCATGTATCCATCCATATGTATTGTTTAGTAGGGATAGGGTGGGTGTCCCTACCATAAAAATACATTATTAACCAAACGTCTACTTGCAACCACAACCTTTCAATTATTTTCTCTCTCTTGAGTCGTGACCTTTATATTTTATCTATATATATATATATATATATATTTATTTATTTATTTATTTATTTATTTGGAATGGCCAATGTCTAATGTGGTTTGATTGTGACTTGTATTGTAGGCTTAAAAGGCAGTGAGTCCAGTCTAGTACTAAAAAGAGGTGCAAACTGCAAAGCAATGGCTCCACCAAAGACTGTATGCGTGATGGATGCCTCCGGCCACCTTGGCTCTGCACTTGTCTACCACCTCCTCCACCGAGGTTACACCGTCCACGCCGCTCTCCAGTCTCATGGTTAGTTTGCTCAATTTATTATATTTATCACTTCTTGTATTAGTGATACAATGGTCACACATATATGCTGCCATTAATGCTAAAATTGTTTGAATTTGTTTAATTGTTGTGCAGGTGATTTGTCGAAGCCTGTGGAGGATTTTCCCTTTCCAAGTAATACCAAAAATTTGAAGGTTTTCAGGTCGGACCTGTTGGACTACCACAGCATAATGGACACTTTGAAGGGCTGCTCCGCTCTCTTCTACTGCTTTGAGCCTCCTTCTGACCACCCCTCCTATGATGTATGTTCCCCTCCCCCCTTTTTTTTGAGGAAATATGTTACCACTTCTTATACAGAAGGACAGTATTCGTCTCATGTACTTTTTTTATCGTTCTCAAACTATTCTCATGTTGATCCAACATGTTTTATAGCCTAAAACAGAATTAAGAATCCTGATAATGGAAATGGATCAATTACGCGTAAACAAAACGTTTTTTTTTTTTTTTAATGTTATGCTAACAGGCAAAAAAAAGATGATTTTAATATAAAACAACTTTATTATGACAGGATGGTCCACGGTTGAGGGGATACCATATTACTGGTGAATAATTATCGAGTCACTTTATTTTAAAAATAATTATTAAGTCACGTCAACATTATTAGGAGTTGGCACAGAGTACAAAGTGTTTATTAGATTGAAAGATGATGAGTGAAAATGAGAGAGACGACTGATTATGAATACAAAAGGGGGAGTAAGTAGTAAGTAAAAGAGTTGTGGGGGTGATGCAGGAATTTATGGCAGAAGTGGAGGTTAGAGCAGCTCACAATGTGCTGGAAGCTTGTGCACAGACAGAGTTAATAGAAAAGGTTGTTTTTACGTCCTCAGTAACTACCGTTATTTGGAGGGACGACCTCACTTCCACTTCTTCTTCTTCTGCTTGTGACTTGGACGAAAGAAATTGGACTGACATCAATTTCTGTAAGAAGTTGAAGGTAACTAGCCAACTCCGCTTGAGAAAGTGCTTATATTTGTGTGTTTGTGTGTTACCGTGTAGGGTACCAAAAGATATAAAGAAAAAAAAAATCAATTCTTTTTGCCGTTGCCGTTAGCCATTAGGTAATTTTTAGCACCAACTCTATCTTACTTGTAGTTGTTACTAACACGATGAAAATTGAATTTGAAATATTTTCCAACGTATCAGTTGTGGCATGGTTTATCAAAGACCTTGGCAGAGAAGACAGCATGGGCACTAGCCATGGATCGAGGGTTGACTATGGTGTCGATCAACGGCGGACTCTTAATGGGCCCACAACTAACCATCACAAACCCTTACCTGAAAGGAGCTGCTGAGATGTATGAGAATGGGGTGTTGGTGACCGTTGATCTCAAGTTTATAGTCAATGCACACATATGCGTCTTGGAAGACACATCGGCATTCGGACGATATGTGTGCTTCGACCGCGCCATCAACTGCAATCAAGATGCTCTTGAGCTCACCCGCTTGCTATTGCCTGCCTCCCAATCTCCAGCTCCTCCCAGGTTTCTACTTGTACTGCTTTTTCACCAACAATCTCGGAAAATAATATTCACGACCACTAGCAAATGGTGATACATCACCATGTATGTATTGCATATGAAGTTGCAACCCAACTTTATTCTCTTTTTTCAATCTGTGTTTGCAGTTTAGAGGATACAACAGTCTACCAGCAGAGAATTAGCAACAAGAAACTTAACAAACTGATGGTTCACTTTGATACAAGTCTTCAACTCCACTAATCTTGCAGCCTGACTGAAAGATGTTTGCCCAACAGATACATCTTTTTTTAATTACTATTTTTCGTGCGACTCGGGGCAATGTATTTTCACCCTTAAAGGCCATAACAGCAGGCGGTTAGAAGGGAACTGAATACGAGCGCTATTGATAAAAAGTCTCTAGTGCTCAATTTTTTCAATATTGTTGGCCTCAAAAGTCGTTTTAATTTTGTATTTCAATTCAATGATTGCGTCTCTTTCATCTCCTAATAAAATTGTTACCTTTTCTCTCCTTAATTTTGTACGTTTCCCCTCCAGTCCTCCCACATAATAATACTACATAAAACAGTGCTATGTAGAACATTCTATAATCTCTTCAAAGGGACAAGCTTCCTACAAAGTATCTTTAATATCTCTTAACCCCATTTAGCACATTCCTTCTAAGTGCAATAAGAAAATTTAGAGGTTTCAAAACACACACACACACAAACTCTATGTAATGCTCGGAAAAAAAATTACCCGCTACAATTTTCAGCTCTTCATTTACAATCTATAAATGACCTTGGATCCAGTTGCACTTGTAACTTACTCAAATCCGATCAACGTTCATTTCTAATTTATATACAACATGTTCATACGACATGCCATATCACTGGTGGTGCAACGTCTGCAGTGCATTCTAACGAAAGCATGCTATATAGATTTTAGGCACTGAGTGACATAGAGACAATTGAAGAAAGTTTAAACTTGCGCCCTTTTGTAGAATTTTCAAACTGAAACAGAACCTCCGTGCTAGATCTCACAACTACTTCCTTCCACTCCGAAGCCGAAGCCCCTTTGCCTTGATAATCACGGGGAGAATACAAAACTTGAAGCGTTGAATGAGCTGCAATCATTGCAGTGGAAATTTCAAAAGAAATGCAAGAAGGTTTAGACAAATATCACGAAAACATATGGTTGAAAAAATAAAAGCAGGGGAACACTTCTACAAGAGAGCTATTCATTCAAAAAGGAAAAATATGATGTTTATTGCTATTTGGATATTACCTAATCCAACCATACTTGCCTTCTGGATGATCAGACGACCAACTTTTGATCTCTTGACATGCCTCAAAGCCTGAAGATCTTCTTGCCTTCCCTTGAACTCCAGAAATTCCCCAAGGACATACTTATTACCTCTCAGCTCCAACCTGTAGGGCCAACCAAGAAACAACTTCTTCCTCAACTTTAGGTGAGGGTCATCCATTCACTAGGATATGGAAGAAAAACGAAAAGCAATAAAACCGATGAATCTTCTTCAATTTTTTTTCTCTCTAAGGATAAAATTTATTTATGATTATAAGCATCATAAACAAAGAAGGAAACCACGAGCAGAAGGGAACGTAACGTTTAGACCATAGAAGAAATATTTCCTATTTTAAGATTAGAAACTTGTTAAAAGCACCCCCAAAAAAAATAATAACAATAATAATAAGGTCCATTGAAAAATTAATGAGAGCAGAAGAGTTGAATAATAATGGCTAACTTTAGTAGTTGAATGGAACATACAACAATAGATTTGCTAATCTCAGCCAAAAAGGGACTTGTTCATCCTTTCCTTATGCAACAATAGTTTGAATATTAGAATAACTAACCTATCCCACATAGGAGCTGTGCTGAGAATGAAATTGAGCTTCTGATCTATAGATTCCTGAGTCTCTTTCTTTCCGCCCAGGAAGGCACCCTTAATCCAGCCAGAAAACATAAATCTTGATTCTGGTTTAAGTTGTGCGCACTGGTCATAGGTAATGACTTCTAACGAAAAAGGGCGTGATTGAAGGGTACTACAAGAAAAAGCATTTCTTTGAAATCAAAAGGAAGATGGGCCAAACACAAATAAATGCTTTGAGCATAAAAGTTTTATAACAGTCCCTACTTCTTTTTAGTTAGATAATCACCCTTCATTCACTCCATATACAAATTAAAGTCTTCATTGTTGAAGTCTTTCTTTTTTTTTATTTACTATGGAGGACTTCCTAATTATGCTAAAAATATCGAATGATGTGCAGAGTTATTAAAGGCTCAAAAAATAAAGCACATACAAGAATAAATAAATAATGAGTAATGTTTATGTTCTAGAGATATGAAAAGTTTGAGAAGGAAAATAAATAAATAAATAAAACAATTGAACAAGGGAAAAACTACAAGCCCAGAAGGCAATGAGCTTTAGTTAAAGGACCACAAATCACATCTCAAAAGTACTGTAGGACAGTTTTTGATTGCATGCCTAAACACCAGAAGGATAACTACAGATATTTCCATCAAAGAAAAATAAAGGATAATTTGAGAAGGAATGTATTATTTTCTGAATAGAGATTACAATACTTACAGAAGGGTTGTCACATAATCTGATCAACTCTTTTTTCGAAAAAGAAAAGAAATCACACTAAATAAGGAACTAAATTACCTAAATAAAAAGAATCAACAATCACACTAAATAAGGAACTAAATTACCTAAATAAAAGAAATTAACATAATCATTAACAATCAAAAAAGTCTAAACTTAGATTTGGCAGTTCCTAAAAATCAGGAAACTAATTTCCCTAATTTATTCCACACTCCCCCTCAAGTTGGGTTGTATATGTTGATTAAGCCCAACTTGGTACTCAACTCTTCAAACTTGATGCGTGGCAGCGCTTTGGTTAGAATGTCAGCAACTTGTTGATGTGTTGGAGTATATGCTAAGTTGATTTGACCTGATTCAATTTTTTCCTTGATGAAGTGACGATCTATTTCAATATGTTTGGTACGGTCATGGTGAACAGGGTCTTTAGCAATGCTTATAGCTGCTTGGTTATCACACAAAACATTCATAGAGTTTTCATTTGATAATTTTAACTCCGAGAGTAACCTTTTGAGCCA
>CAMOHE010029534.1:0-47446 GCA_946598075.1 Artocarpus hirsutus | reverse complement strand
CCTAAATTTTAAGCTAGGGGTCTAGTTGAGATTATATGAATTTGTTTTATTTTTATCACTTATGTATTGATTTTTTTTTTAACTTATGAAATTGCTATTGTTTATGGGATGATAAAACTTCATGCAAAGGTGTTATATATATATCTTGTATGTTAATTTATAAGTATTAATACGTTTATATATATATATAGAAATATATAAATTTTCTAAATATAAATAAACGTTAATTTATATGTTGATTGTAAGTTAATTTACAAGTATTCTATATATATATAAACGTTATATTATATATATAAATATTTCTATATATACACTTATCTTTATGTAATATAAGAATTAATATGTTTCTATATATAAGGTTAATTCATATAAAAATAAAAGAAAGGAAAGTTATGTTATATATTAATGTAATATGCACAATATTTTGTACTATTGTATAATTGTAGTGGAAAATGGCTATTAATATTTTATAATTTATATGTGTTTTTGTGTGAATATAAATTATATATATAAGTATGCGTAATTGATATAGTTGCCGTGTGAGTACGAATAGTAAGTGGGAAGTAATACATTATTGATGTTATATTTTTTTTAATGTAATGTGCACTATATGTGTATGTTACAATGTTTGGTGGCCGTATATGACTTTAAGAAAGTAGATAATGATTAACGTAATTTATGTATATGTGCGTGTGTTTGTTGCAATATAATTTTGATTTATTGGCATATTATCTTCTCTTTCCTTATTCCATATGGGGGAATAGTTGACTTTTTATGTGATTGGATAATAATTGTTGATTGATTGGCATATTTTTGGATTTATTTCCTCATTTAAGGAAAATAAATGTTTGACTTTTGATTGATTGAATTTAACTGATAAGGTTTCCTACTTTTGAAAGTTGATATATGGTAAGTAGGAGCTTATTTGTTTATTCTTCCCCTAATTCCCCTCTAATCCCACGTGTATATTGCCTCTAATTAGTCAAGATATTATCATTATATTTTGATAGTTCACTTTTTAATGATAATTGAAATTTATGATAGGTTTCCTATTTTGATAATTGAAATTAGGCAAGTGGAGCTAGTATTGGAATATGAAATTATCTTTAATTCTTTTATTCCTCTATTGGATGATTGGTTGACTTATTTAGAATTCTATTCATGGATAGTCAAGATACTATCATTATATTTTCCTCTATTGAATCATTAACTTTCATATTTAGTTTCTTTTCCCCTCCCACGAGTATGCATTCCATTTTTATAAAAGATTTGTTTCTTATATAGAAGGCTATGTTTCTTTTTTTATATATTACTCTCATTCTTCACATTTTACTCACAAATCCTCTCAACCTCTCAATCTTCATGTTTCTTCTTCTTCTTCTTCTTCTTTTCCTTCTTTATTTTGCTACTAAGAGTAAGAATGTGTGAGAGAGAGAGAAGACGAAAGATTGAAAGAAATAGAGAAAGAAAGAAAGGAATGAAACAAAGAGATAGAGGAGACGTATGAATGCATAAAGAAAGAATAGAGAAGAGAACCACGAGGGTTTCAATAGATGGCTTTCCTTAGAATATAAAGAGTAATGTTATGTGATGTATGGAAGAAAGGTAGATGATGTATAGAATCTAAGATGATCATGACTAAATAGTTTGTGTAAGTATTCCCTCCACTGCATCACTTGAACAATAGTATGTTTTAAAGTTGTGTATGTTGTTATGATGCATATGTTTAAAGATGTTTTTGATGATTTTTCATGAGTATAATGTGAATTCTCTTGTTGTCATAAACCAACCAATGTTATGTATGTTTTCATGGTCGAATACTTGAGGAAGCATGTTCCAAGATAGGGACCATCTACGAATGAATGTTAAGGGTTCTGACTGCTTAAGATTAACGTTATGCTACAGGCCCAAAAACCTAAAAGTCATGTATGTTTATGAAAGTATGTTTTTATGTGGAACTACTATGGTTTACTTACTAAGCATTATGCTTATATAGTTCTCATGATACAAGTGAGCTTCCAAGTAAGGATGTAGATGACTGAGTAAGAATGGTCCAAGATCCCATGACAAGTCTAAGATGCAATATTTATTTCTAAGTATTTCTATGATGTTATTGGAAACTAAGAATTGTTATTGAGGACATTTAGGAGATTTTTTAGCTTTTGTATAAGTGTTGTAATCTTAATATTTTCGCTGCTAATGATAAGATAATTTCTACATTAAGGTTGAGTTAAGATTTTATTATTTTTCGGCTCATCTTTACATGCATGAACGAACGATGTGTAGCGCTCCTCTCCTCTCTTTCCTCCCCGGGGGGGGAGGATCGCTACATGAAGAGTCCCTTGCTGCTTTCTTAAGGCCTAGCCTCCAAACATGTTTTCTAGATTATCTAAGATCTACCTAGTAATCTCATAATCCTCATGTTGAGCCTACAGCATGTTATTCATGCTAGCAATAACATAGTAGCAGGCCTGATCACTAGCATCTTTCCAGCGATCAAATACGCTTAGATTTGCTCATTAGTGGAATCTTCCATAGGCTTGGGAGGACATCAAGTTGTCAGCACAAATTTGAGTTTTTCAAAGGAAAGGATGATGTTTAGGTTCTGTTTCCAATCATTATAGTGCTCATCGGTTAATTAGGTTTTGTCAAGTATCGAGAATAAAACATTTTTAGACATTTTTAATCTTTAATAATGAATCATATACCAAACATAAGCAAACATATTATAATAATTTAGTAAGATAACACAATCATGCAAAATGTACAAATGTGTTTATATGTTAAAACCTTGAAAATATCACAAGCTTACAATGATAATTCCCAATTCATAATTCAACAAGCTCCAAGGGGAGTCTTGCCAATTTCAATCAGGAACATGGATCCCTTCCTGATTAATATATGCTGTCCAAGACCCATGTGATCTAGCATATATTAATAATCGTTTCTTTGGCTATTAATTTTATTAACAGAGCTCTTGTGGGAGGTTAATAATAAAATTAACACAAGTGTATAACCATTGTTTTAATATTTTATCCATGATTTATAATCACCACCTAGAATGCAACTATAAATCATGCTAAAATACCTTATCCTCTTAGAAATCCAACCCGGTACATGATGAAGTCCCTTCCTAGGGGTCGAAACCACCATGTGTTACCTGTGGACCAATGATGGAGGCCGTAGATCCTCTCTTCGAAAACCTTTTCCCACTTATTCTTTTGAAATCAAGGTTTTATTTTAAGAACATGCATGAATAATTTAAAATGAGCAGCACTCCCTATTCAATATGACATGTTATCAACATACATGTCAAATCATATTATAATGCAGACAAGCAAAGCTACAAGCAAAATAATAATAAATAATCGTAATATTATGGTTTCACTCTAGAGAATAGAAAATAAAGATTATAAGAGATAAATCGAAACATATTATTAATTCTTCATCCTTGAATCTTCATGTTGTATCCTTCTTCATGTAATGTCTATCTTCAAGTCTTCAATCCTACATAGATTGAATACTCCATATTTCTGATCATATCCAAATTTAATGTTTCTCATAATTGTCCCAAAAATAAAATTAAAACTACACCTTTTTTGAAAAAATTTACAGCTCTCTGCCGGCATGCTGATCTATGTGATTGGTCTGTCGATCATACCCTTCGGGCTACTGAACTTTACAGATCGGCTTGCCCATCATGACAGATCGGTCTGCTAAACCTAAAAGTTTGGCATGCTGCTAGAGCCATCAAATTTCTACCCTGCTAACATCCTGTCGAACTTAAAATTTGACCTACCGATCCGCAACCATCGGCCAGTCGGACCTAAGGGTTCGGCATGCCGACCGAGCAAAAACCACTTTCTTTAGAAAATATATTTTTTAATACAATTTATCAATTTTATTTTCAAAAATTCAAAAACATAAAATTAGAGACTCAGGAAATGCCTAGGAAACGCTATCATCCTTATTCTTGATGTATATTCTAGATCCGTCTTCTTTGAATAATTATTTAATTACAAAATTCTTATAAATTTAAAATTAATTAACAATTCCTAGACATAAATGAGAGTCTGCCATCTAATTGCATGAAAAACCTAGACACATATTCCAACCTTTAAGGAACCATAACTAGCATAAATTAATTAATTAATTAATAATTTAATCAACCATAATTAATTAATAATATTCACCATATAATCCATGACAACATATATAAATATATAGAAACCTAGAGTGCCAACTCTCTATAAAATTAAATTCAAGCATATGAGATAATAATATTACATAATTTATACATATAGCATGATCACAAACTCGTAAATTTACATAAAAACCTGGTCTTTGATACCAATTGTTGGAAAAATAGTACACAGTGGAATTTTAAATTTTTTTTATACGAGAGTATTTTTCAAAATACAAATTTAACATACTATATATATAGATTAACCAGATCTTACTAACCTTGTATGACGAAGAAGTACAATCAATGAAGAGAAGGACGTTGTCGAAAGACCTCAACCAATTGGCCGTCTTTACTATTCTCTATCCACAACTAGTGTGTGTGTGGGCACACTTGTATACCTCTTCCACAGGTGGCTCTTCTTCCAATTAATTGAGAAAACCCAAAGTTATTGTTCATGATGTGTGAACAATAGCTTCACAAGGAGTTTTAGAGCCTTACCACCAGAGTCTCACTCTTAATCTCTTAATTGATCTTAACAACATATGAGACCCACTCCTTGTTTATAGAGGTTGGATCCAGGGTCAGTCCTTATTAGATAAGGCCTTGAAAATTCAAATTAGAATCAAATTAGAATCAATATATGATAAAATCTGTGTGAAAACATGTGATCTTTTTATCGCTCAATTGGTAGTCCACACTGGCAAATCGGCCTACCGAACGTCCTCCATCGGTAGGGCAAACTTCAAGATCAGCCTGCTGAACTTACGATAAATAACCCTATGAATCTTTTATTTTCCACCCAAGATTCTTTGGGATAAAGCCTTAGTTTTAATTCAAATAACCTAATAGAAAAGTTACCTAATTAAAACAACTTTATCTAGATAATCTCTAAGAAAATAAGTATTCCCGATAATTTAACAAATTTATCTTGAAATAATTTTTCACAAAGTTAATTCAACCGATAAATAGATATGTATTATCTGATCCCGATAATTCAGCAAGTTTATGTTGAATTAATTTTTCTATCATAAAATCAATTCAACCAATAAACAGAAATGAATTTTCTAATCTTATCAAATTTCAACCAATTTGATAATTTGACATAAGTCACCAATCTATTGAAAAAGCACGTCGTATCGTTACAGAATTTATTATGAGCTAGCAAAGGAGATCTGATGGACCTATAAAATTCAAGCCAATATCCCTAATATACATTTCATAATTATCAACTCTAACGCTACTCCACTAAAAGCTTAGAGCTACACTTTTGAACTATATAGAATTATCAAGCCCATATAGCTAAGTCTCCATGACATACTATAGTGTGTCATATCCCTATAAGATTATTCATAATCGGCTTAAGAAAAAGTTCTATCTTATCTTCCCGATTATTTTTATTGTATGTTCCAAAGACAGTATACCATTTAGTTACACCTATGTATCTAAATGGTTTAACGCTCTAGTTTTTCAATCATAGGATAACGCATATAAGGGGATATCAACGACTCCTAAAGAGGAGCTATGGATTCCATATCTATGAATAACAGGTCTACGCAATCAAAAGTCATGCCTCTAACATACCAACATGCGTATCAACATAAAAATACAGATGTCATCCTTTGGTATATCAAAAGACAAGAGTCAAGACAACGGGCCTATTATTCATCTCAAGATTAAAATATAACCCATATGACTATCTAAAATGAATCAATTTATCAAGACAGAATTATTAATCCAAATCATTTCATTTTATGTCTTGATCCAATACATCGTCACCTATGACAATGCACCAATATTTCTATTTGCGGAGTCCACCTCCAATGGCCAAGACAAACTATCTCCCGTTAGGGATATAGACAACATAACAATCTTTGCATGAATAAAGCATCTAAATTTTTTTCTTTAATTGCGGATGTTATGATTTAGACGGTCACCTTAAGAATCATGTCTTCTGCATAATCTGTCCATCATATACCGAATTCTTTAAGGTTTAGACCGATTGTCTCAGACTTTTGTTTGCTTAACATACATTCAATAAATATGAACGTAAAGATGATAATAATTTGGTTAATGAATAATAAATAAATTCTTTATTGATAAAAATGTCTCTAAAAACATACTACATTTTTACTTCTTAGGGCATACACGTCTAACAGTTCTTAAGTGGAAGCAACCTACAAATGCAAGTGAGATATGAAGCTTCTTGTGATTAGTTGGTTATTATCAGAAGTTTGTAGAGGATTTCTCCAAGATAGTGTTGCCTTTCATGAATCTAACTCGCAAGTGGAAGAAGTTTGAATGGACCAATGAGTGCGAAAAGAACTTCTAGGAAGTAAATAAAAGATTGAATATGGCTCCAATTTTGGCTATTCCAAAAGGAAATGAAGGATTTGTTATTTATAGTGATGCTTTTAAAAAAGACCTAGGTGTAGTGTTGATGTAGAATGATAGGATGATTGCTTATGCCTCGAGATAGCTGAAGGATTACGAGAAGAATTACCCTACTCATGACCTTGAATTGACGGCTGTAGTTTTTGCATTAAAGATTTGGAGACATTACTTGTACGGTGTTCAATGTAAGATCTACACTGACCATCCAAGTTTGAAGTACTTTTTCACTCAAAAGGACCTAAACATGAGGCAATGGAGATGGTTAAAGCTAGTTAAGGATTATGATTGTGAAATCCTTTACCATCCAGGAAAGGCAAATCAGGTGGCTAATGCTCTGAGTAGGAAGACTGTTGCAACATTGATGTCATTTCAAACAATGTCCCAACTTTTAAGGAAAGAAATTTGGACTTCAGTTTGGAACTTATATCGGGACAACTTTCAACATTGACTCTTACTCCATCACTTTCTAAATAGATTCAAAGTAAACAAGACAAAGAGGCAAGTCTAGTAAGGATCAAGCAAGAAATCAAGGAAGGAAGATTTGAAGAGTTTCGAGCTGCTGATGATGGAACTCTATATCTTAAAGACCACTTATGTGTTCCCAATGTTGATGGTTTAAGGGAAGGATCTTAGCAGAAATCCATAATACTCTTTATTCAATTCATTGAGGTGTGACAAAGATGTACAACAATTTAAGGGACTACTTTTGGTGGTTCAGAATGGAGCGTGTTGTTGTTAAGTGTGTAAAGAAATGTTTGACTTGTTAGCAAGTTAAAGCTGAACACCAAAGGCTTGGCGGTGATTTTTAATCAATACAGATACATAAGTGGAAGTGGGAGGAGATTATGATAGATTTCATCACAGGTTTGCCAAAAACTACAAATGGATATGATGCCATTTGGGTTGCTATTGACAGATTGACAAAGACGGCACACTTCATCCCATTAAGATCAGTTACTCTGTGTAGCGATTAGCGAAGCTTTATGTCAAAGAGATAGTGAGACTTCATGGAATTCCTAAGTCTATCATCTCTGATCGAGACGACAGGTTCACTTCCAATTTTTGAAAAAACATACAGACCATGATGGGTACTAAGTTGCACTTTAGCATAGCTTTTCACCTTCAGACTGATAGCCAAACGAAGAGAACGAATTTGATTTTAGAGGATATGCTTCATGCTTGTACCATAGATTACAAGACAAGAGGGTGTAAGATGTTACTGTTAGCAGAATTTGCTTATAACAATAGCTATCAGGCAACAATTGGAATAGCATCTTATGAGGCTCTTTATGGGCGAAGTATAGATCACCTATATGTTGGCATGAGGCTAGAGAAAAGAAGATGATGGAAAGTGATGATAGCAAAACGACAATTTTGTCAACGAGACATCTGAAATGGTAAAATTGATAAGTAAAAGAATTAAAACCGCTCAGAGTTAACAAAAGACTAATGCTGATAAAAGGAGAAGGCCCTTGGAATTCGCTGTAGGAAATTCAATGTTCCTAAAAGTTGCACCGATGAAGGGAATCATGATGTTTGGGAAGAAAGACAAGCTGAGCCCGAGGTTTGTTGGTCCTTATGAAATTATGAAGTGAATAGGCAAGGTGGCATATCAATT
Organism: Artocarpus hirsutus; assembly: GCA_946598075.1. Taxonomy (NCBI): domain Eukaryota; kingdom Viridiplantae; phylum Streptophyta; class Magnoliopsida; order Rosales; family Moraceae; genus Artocarpus; species Artocarpus hirsutus. The sequence continues at coordinate 39,251 of CAMOHE010029534.1, read as the reverse complement.
GGGTTTGCCATCGAAGGTGTTATTTATCCACGATGTGTTCCATGTCTCCATGCTTAAAAAGTATGTCTCGGACCCTATGCATGTGATCAAACTAAATGATTAAGATAAAAGAAGACCTCAGCTATGAAGAGAAGCCGATCAAGATTTTAGATTAAAAAACTAAAATCTTAAGGAATAAAGAAATTCCTTTGGTTAAGGTTTTGGGGCGAAATCACCAAGTGGAAGAAGCTACGTGGAAACATCGGGATGATATGAGGGCTAAGTATCAGCAATTGTTTTGAGTTTTGAGGACAAAACTCTTATAAGGTGGGGGAGTTGTAACGCCCATCGTTTTCTTTAATGGACACTTATGTTAATTTAACATTAGAATGTGATATTTTAGTGCTATTATTATTTATGTTAAGTATTAAATTTTTATTTAGTAATGTCGCAGGTGACGGCCACGTGGGATCGATGTGCTTGGGATGTTCATGTCAAAAATGATGATAAGCAGAAAGTATTTATTGTTCTTTTTAAGAGTTTCAACTTGCTCTAAATTTATGATCTTTATAGTACTCTAGAGTTCTTGATGATGACATGACTTTTGTTGCATATTTCTTATTTTTATAATATTAATGATGTCATGATAATTACATGTGTAGAAATATTTTTGGGTCATAGAGTAAATATTATTGTTGTGTTTAAATAATTTTATATTATAATTATATTATATTATATTATAATATATTTATATTATATTATATTATGTTATGTTATATATTATATGATATTACATAAATATATCTTATGTGAACGTGAGTAAATAAGTAAAAGTTATAAAATATATATATATATATATATATATATATATATAGTATAAATGGCAACTATATGATTGCCATGTAAATAAGGGGGGGAAAAAGGAGAAACGGAGATTGTCATGCAAAAGAAAAGAAAAGAAAAAGGAGAAAAAAAAAAGGAAACTGAATTAGATTAGGATACACTCATTTAAAAAAGGAAAAACTTTAATTAGATTAGGATTATATTCATTTAAAAATGAAGAAATCTAATTAGATCTGGATTAGGGTTTTCTACACTCATCAAATCTCTTCTCTCTCATAAATGTATAAATATACCTCTAAGCCACCAAAGTATTCATTCTCTTAATTTCTAGCTAAAGAAAATTTTCTCCCTCACCCCCTCTCAAAATCTCTCTAAGAAAGCTTCCATTATCTCTCGAATTCTCAAAGCCAAGAATTCATTACTCTTATTTTCTTTCAAGCCACAGTATAAGGAATTATTTTTAGAGATTTTATGTGCAAGTATTCGTCATTGTTGAAGAAAACATAAGAATTAATGGTATGTTTTAAAGTTTTCATTGTTTTGAATTCTTATGATTGATGTATATTGTTTTGTGATAAACTTTATTAGAAAATTGTTCTTTTATGATTGTGAATGTGTATACATGTATGTTTGTATGAAAAATAAATTATTTTGTCTAATACTTTGATTATAACAATGTTACTTTATGATTGAAAGCATTTATGTTCATATTGATATCATGAAATTTAATGAAAATAAGGTTTTATTGTTGGAGTATGATAAGAGAATTCTAGGGTTTTTGGTTTGTCAGAAAAGTGGCTGGTAACATTTTGAAATCAAATAATTTTATTTTGCTAAAATTTTTGGATATGATCTGTATATATAGGTTAGGAATGTCTAGGATTTTTTATAAACTTTCATTCAAAATAATTTAGGGTTATGAGCTTTCAATCAAGCAATACTCACAAAATTTTAATTGCTAGCAAATATGTATTTGTGTCTTGTATAGTCCATTTTATGAGGTAAAAAGTGTCTTTTAATTCTGAAAAAATTATGAATCATTGTTGATATGCTAACTAAATCTCAAAAAAGTTTTAGCTTCATATCCGTATTATGTTTTAAGATAAAATTTATTGATTGACAAGTGCTCAGTGGTTATAAATGTCTACCTGATATGCTCTATGTAATTTAGAAGATGATAAATCATATTTTCAAATATGTTTTCCATGATTTATTATCTTTTAACTTATAAAAATAAGCATATCATACATATTTGATTTTATAAAAAAGTTTGAATAGAACATGTTCGTTGTCTAGCATGTCTGATGTTAATATTAACTTTGAATTTGAACGTGTGTTTTGAATTACTCTAAATTTATTTGAAGCAGAATTTTGGATATGTTATTATTCTATGTATTAATCTTTGTAAATTATTTTATGTCATAAATAATTTAATACATAACTTTTAATTAGGACTACTCACTACCTAGACTTTGTTAGTAGATTTTATGGTATTGATTATGTGATTTTATTTTAATTATCAAATAAAATTTTTATGGCTAAAAAAAAACCTGAGCATTATATATATATATATATATATATATATTAACTTTATTCCTACAAATTTTCGTGCTTTAATTCAGTATGAATTGAAAGATATAGGGTTATGAATCTTTAAAGGTCAGGCAGTGTTTATTATTGGCAGATTTATTTGAATGATATAAAAATTGGAAAAACATATTTTAGATTAATATTTTCAAGAGAAGAAATTTTGAGTGATGTTTATATATGGTAGCTATGTTATGGAATAACTCTTATACTGTATTTATGCTTGTAAGTCGAGATTAATTTCTCCAAGTCATTAAGGGTCAAGTTTTCTATCTTTATGTTTCTTGACTTTAAGTGTATGTTTGTGACTCAAAGATGCTTTGTCTTATTAAAAATGATATGTGAGGATGTAATATGGTATTAAATGATATCATGAAAAGGAATATTAATTTTTTGTAGTGTATGAATGATTGACATGAACACTCTAAAAGACAGGCACATCAAGAATCATGACAACATCACCCAAGTTAAGTTTTAGCAAGCAAGCAAGACAAGTAAGTACATTCTCACTTGCAACATGATAACATTTATGCAAATGCTAAGCAATGTTTTAAAAGTAAAGGTTTATGATCTAATGTTTTTATTTCAAGACCTTTTTATGATGAACTTTCCTAATGATGTTTTATGTTCATGTTTTTTTTATGGCTTATGATAGTTTTTCAAAGAAAGCTTTTATATATGTGTGTGTGTGTGTGTGTGTGTGTATATATATATCACTTAATTAAGCGTTACACACCCTATGTTTATGTTTTTATTTATGATGTCCCAAAGGTTGGACTTGTCATGTTTAATTTGGGATTAGCTACCTCACTCCTTTCTTGACGGTGCACCTATGATGTTCATATTTATGGTGCAACGCTTGGGCCCCAAAAATAAAATGAATAATGCTTTAATATGGAAGTTTAAATGAAAAGATATGTCTGTATAAACTTGTGCCACCATGCACTACTATGATTATTATTACGATATTATATAATGATTTTTATGAAATATTTTATGTTATGAGGGAAGAAAATGTACTTATTAAACTTATGCTTACTTAGTTTTATATCATGTTGCAGACAAAGGAAAAGGCATATGGAATACGTGGAGGACGGGGACGGGCATGTGCACTAGGAGTGTTGGATTAGAAACGGAATCACGCCATGAAAAAAATTGATTACTTAAACGATGAATTTTATAATTTTCTACACTGATGCTAATTCAAGACTTGAGTTATTTTCCTAGACTTTTGAGATTGTTTAATATTTCTTTAATTGTGGTTTCTTGAGGACTATGCCTTGTTTCTTTATTTTGGTATGGTTAAATTATTTGGACATATAAGTATTTTTTGTTGAGAGATTTAAACATTGTTTGAAGTTTTGTGTGTTTATAATTTAGTAAATGATTGTATTTGTAAACTAATCGTTTCTATAGGTGATCGATTAGCCGAAAACTATCGGTGTGTCATTAAGCTAATCAAGGTGAGAGAAGCAAATTCAGTAAGTAGTTAAAAAAAATTATGCATGTTTTCCTTGGGATATCTGTTTGAGTGTAATATTTTATTTGAATTGTTTATCTCTAATAATAATAATAACGATAAAAGTAATAATTATTATGACGTCTGTTAGGAGGCATTACACTTAAGACCCTAGATTGTGTGATTTTGCTTCCAAATATCCTCTCCCCTATAGTTGATTTAGGCTTTGAGCCCTTCTATTGTCGATTTTCCTATGAACTAAAAAAAGAAAAGAAAAGATTGAAAGGAAAAAAGAAAAGAGGCTAGTTTTGCTTGTACTTGCAATCATGGGGTTGTTTAATTATCTCAAATCCTCCAATGTCTTAGGCCTTCCTAATCCGTCGTCTACGCCATTGGTAAGTGGTTTAAAGCAAGGTCGCTCCCATGAACCATCAATCACTCATTCTGAGGGAATGACTAAAGAGGGCAAGACGAGGAGAAAAGTTCATAGTTCTGCACTTCCTCGAGAAAAGACCCTTCTCCATGTTGACGGCCGAGGCGGTGGCATCGTTTATAGTCGAGTTTGGTATCTTAGAAAAGACTGAGATTCGAGTGTCAAACGATGGCGAGTTGGCCAATAGCCTGTAAGAGGTCGGTTGATTTGCCATCTATATGTTGTTCCTTGAGTTGAGGATGAAGTTCCCACTTCTGCCGCTTGCTTCCAATGTCTTGGAAAATTATCGGATGTCGTTGATGTCGAATTCATGGAGGGTTTTATTGCACATCTTGGCCCTGGTTGAAGAGGTTGATGTTGAGTTCAAATGCTCAGACTTCAAGTCTTTGAACTTCTTGAAACAAAATTTCAAGTCTAGGGGCTGACACGTCCTTGCAACTCATTCGAAAAACTCTATTGCTGTTCAAAAAACACAAAATTACAGTTGATTGTCAACTCTAATCGACTTGCCATCCATAATTGATATGGCTAGTCGAAATGTTCTAGTTTATTCCTTTAGATATTGAACTGAAGTGTGCACAATGAGGATCACCATGCTATTTTTACCCCCAACAAATATTTACTATAATAAAGTAATAATAATTAGGCTATTGTTATAAAGTAGATAAATAAAATAAAAATTATCATACTTATTTTTTTGTATTTTTAAATTTTATATTGACAATCAAAATATGGGTAAGATAGTAATTTAACATTGATATTAGGACGAAGAGTCTCAATTTCGAGGGGACATAGGATTGCCAATCTTATTTTTAATCCTAAATTTATGTAGGATCCACCAATCTTACTTTCATTTTAGGATAAAAAAGAGCAACTAAACATGAGATTAACTCTCATTCGCTAATCTTGGTAAGTAAACATGCCAAAAGTAGTACATTAGTCTAAGTTAATAAGGAAACCGTTTTTACTAAATTATAAGTCTTTCACTTGTATGCCTAGTAATTTGGTAATGTTATAGCCAAGGATGAAAATATCGGTATTGATGAAAAAATCGATACCGTAATTTTATAGAAATTTTAGAGAAAATATCGATGTCGGTGTTAGAATTCTTAATGTAAAGGACAAATATTCGTACATTGAAAAATACTAGAAGATTATTTAAATGAAAAAATCTATTAAATTTTATAATTTTCAACATTAGTAAAATTTTGTCAAAATTTTCAAGATATGTATCAAAATTTTGTACAAAGTACACTATAGATTTTTCAATATCGATATATCAATATTTATCAATATTTTTTATATTTCTTCGATATTTTGCCAAAATCAATATTATATTAGAAAAAATTTCACTACCTTGAAATTTTTAAAATTTCACTACCTTGAAATTTTTAAAATTTCCACCAAAATTTCTAAAATTTCACCAATAATTGTGTCCATGATTAGAGATAATTTTTTTATTGATAACTCTACAAAATAGAGTTATTTTACAACTTTTCATGATAAAAATTAGCTATGTTCTTGAGATTTTATTTTCATTTAATTTAATTTAATTTTGTTTTAGTTTTATTATGTTTAATTAGATTTTATTTGTTTCAATTTACTTTAATTTTAGTTTTCTATTTATTTATTTTCTTTTGTTTGTGTAGATAAATTAGTGAATTGGGCAATTACTACTCGAAGATTGATAGGAGGAAAAGCGCAAAGAATTAATTTACAATCGAAGTGCCTATCGTGACTCCCAGCATGCTTTGGATCCTGTGCCCCGCGGTTCATTGGAGTTCTCGTATGCCTAGCCTTTATCCCAATTAAAACACGCCAAATCAGCCGCTCTAGCCTTCAGCCAATTGCACCTTGACACGCGTCTAACACATAGATGCATTCATTTGGAAATAATCTGCTTTTGTTGCTGCAATGAATGGGTGGAAAAGAAGGAAATTAATTAAAAATTGAGGAAGCTAAAGTAGAGCTAGTGACTGCTTCCTTTTTGACGCTGGCGTGGGAAATTAATTTTAAAAAAAGGAAAGAAATAAAGAAAAGCCCAACCGTTTTCCTTAAAAAAATAAATAAATAAATCAGACTTTTCTTCGGTACCTTGCACCTGAAGGCAAAGCGCCCCAGGGCACCAAAAATAAAAAATAAAAATAAAGAAGAAGAAGAAGAAGAAGAAGAAGAAGAAGAAGACGAAGAAAAGGCGCTCCAATGCTCGAACCTGATTGGAAAATTTTCCAACAATTATATTGGCAATTTTTATTTTCAGTGGGATTTTATTTTTAATAAATTCAAGAGAGAAGACAAATTGAAGATCAAAAAGAAGAAATTGAAGATTCTAAGAGTTAAACTTGGATATGACACCTCTGCATAGGGTTTTTTTCTACAATTTTCTTAGTTTTCTATTTTTGTTATTTGAAATGTTGAACTCTTGATTTGTGTTTTTTTTAGGGTTACGAAATTATCAATTCTATGATAATTTTATTTTATTTATTTATTTTTGCTTTTAAAGAATTCATTTTCTCTGAGAGTTTGTTATTCATGATTGTTGCTTAATTTACTATTCTTAATGCTTTTAATTGCTTGATCACCAATTAATTATTTTGAAGACCTACATTGAAACTTAAAAGGAGACTTTTAGAAATAACTTCGCGTGAAATTAACCATAAAGTGCATGCGATATCAAGCGATAATAATATGACTTGCGTGAATAATTGAGAGAGTGATAGATCTTAATGAGTTTTCAGGGTGACAAAATCGAGTGATAGTGGGTTTACATATTAGAGATATTTTTAATATCAACCCCAAAAGGAATATTAAATAATTTAAGGTTTCTCGTTCTAACATATTATTAATAGGCGTGCTAGTAAGAATAATGAGTTAAATCAAAATAATTTGATGAAATCGGATGTCCTAGTCTTTGCTTTATTTGAATAGTTTCTATTTTGTTTTGTTTATTTTTCTATTTTGTTTTTAGTTGTTTAAATAATTTTAAAGTTTACCAATTTCAGTACTTAATTAATTAAACACAATCCTCATGGAAATTATACTTTCACAAAACTTTTTTTACTTGTTGCGATTCATGCACTTGCAAAATTTCACATCATTTACACTTTGTATTTTGAGTAAAATAAAGATAGTTGTATTTTCATCAGGTTAAACATGTTATTGATTAATAATTGGGCAATTTATTCTTTTCAGCTTAACTTGAGGATAATTTTTTTACGATTTTGTCCTTTCTTTTCTAATATAACGCTTAATTGTTGTTTAGTTACAAAATTACCCAAAAACTACAGGGATATAAATTCGTCAATTGATCAGTTCTGACTTTGAAGATATATTGATTTAATGTAAATTTGAAATTTAGAAGTACAATCCGAGCACATTCAACATACATAATATAATTATAATAACCTTAAGATACAATATTACACAACAAACATTCGTTTTGTTGGCGTAGCCAACCAATATTTAGCCAATTCTGTTTCTCAATTGTCGTAAGATTTATGTTGTGTTGATTCAATTCTGTTTTTCATTTTGAGGTCTGTAATTAAAGAATTTTTTTTTAATGGAGTGGATTTTAGTTGTTGATTGAATTGCATTTTTTGCATTTAAAAAAAGGATGGCCAATTGGAGTTCGTCACACGTTACTTTATTTCGTCGAATATTTGCTTTTCACTTCCACACCTTATATCTATGGTATTTAATAGAACAATTGAAATTGTGTGGTTGAAACCGTGTGATATAGCACACAAGAATTTTACAATATAATAAACTTTTTTTATATTATAATATGTAATGACTTTATAATGTTTATGGTTAAAACTAGTAATGGTTTTATAATGTTTACCCTTTTATAATGTTTACCATTAAAGCTATATGATTAAAACCATGACCCTGAATACCACCGAAATTATATCTTTTTCCAAATTTTTTGTTTGCCCTATTGTCTACGTCTCAATTTCCTTCAACTATGTCAACGCTAGAATAATTACAATCTTCTGGGTTGGTTCTCTTTCCTTTTTCTCGGTTCACACTTTCCAACCACCTTCGGCATGACGAAGACTTGTCTTTTCTAGATAAATTGACATATGGTTCCTAGTCTTTAAGAGCCCTTTCATGACATATGATCTTATTCCCAGGCACATGAAACAATGTTCGTCTATTATGGGCCGCTAGCTAAAACGCGAATTTATTAACGAAGGAGAATGCAAGTAAATTGCGTAAAGTTATCAATGTCTACGAGAAAAGTTAGAATTATAAAATCTTAATCTAGCATGTGAAAGTTTTATATTATAACAGGTTTTTGTTTTATATTAAAACAGGTTTTTGTTTTATATTAAAACATGTAAGAGTATTATACTGAGGTTGAAATTGTAGCTATAACTATAACCACAAAAACCCTGACCATTGCTATATATTTTCCATTGTAGTTTAAATGCTTAGGATACCCAACTCTCCCCGAGAGACAAGGGTAGTGCCGGCAACGGAATTTATTCTCTCCTATAAGGAAAAAGAACTCTTGCTGAGATAAGAACTTTACAAGGAATAAAAATCAGGATATTTTTATTACATTATTTAAGACTTGATGCTTCTTAGTAAAACAATATCAAAACTAAGACATCAGTCTCTTTACTCATGGCCTATAAGAATTATTTTGTTTTTTGCCTTTTTGCTAATCGCTTATAAGAATTTTTCTAGTTTCCGCAATGCGAGCACGTACGTTAAAATAATCCTACAAGTCCCGCAAAAGTTGAGAATAATAGCCTGCACCAGAATACATAATCAGGCCTCGAGGCTTCTTGTTAAAGAAGGCTCACCGAAGCTCATCGGAAACATAGGCACATGATAAGTCGGAACAGGCATACTCGCAGGAAGATTTGGGCACGCAGCCTCGAAATTAAGAACTTGAATTGCTTGCTTGATCGACGGCCTCATACTTCGATCAGGGTGAGCACACCACAGCCCAACAATCATCAAACACTCTACTTGTGCCTGCTCAGAATCCATTTGCAGTCTCTCATCAGAAGCTGAAAGAAGCTTTCCTTTCCCGTACAGATCCCAAACCCACTCCACCAATCCCATTTCAGAATCTTCATCCATCCAACCAACGGCTTTCTTTCCTGTGGCGATTTCTAGAGCAACCACCCCAAAGCTATAAATATCGGACTCCTTGCTGGCTCTTCCTGTGCTCACATATTCCGGAGCCAAATATCCTAATGTCCCAACCAACCCAGTTGTTTGAGGACCCATGTCATGGTCCATAAGCCGAGCTAGCCCGAAATCGCCAAGCTTGGCGTTAAAGTTGGAATCTAACATCACATTGCTTGATTTGATATCTCGGTGCACCACACATTGTTCCCACTCTTCATGAAGATAAAGCAATGCAGAGGTCAAACCAAGAGCAATCTTGTACCTTGCGGACCAAGAAAGAGGACTCCTCTTACCAAACAGGTGATGATCTAAACTCCCATTTGGCATGAACTCATAAACGAGCAAGAATTCACCTTTTTCATGGCACCAGCCAATGAGCTGCACCAGATTCCGATGTCTTAAACTACTAATCACCTTCACCTCAGTGACATACTCCTTTTTCCCTTGCTTTGATCCGCTTGAGATTTTCTTCACAGCCACGATCAAGTCCAAATCATTTAAGTACCCTTTGTAAACTTCACCAAACCCTCCTTGTCCCAGCTTCCTTCTCACCGAGAAGTTGTCGGTGGCCGACGCTAAATCCACATACGAGAACCTTCTTGGTCCCGCTCCTCTTTCGAGATCAGCGTTCATCGATGTCAAGTTCACTGCCTCTGCTTCTCCCCGGTTCCTCTGTCTTCTTCTCCGAAACAAAATCATAAAAGCTATAATCAGCCCAATAATAACAATCCCGGTGCCAAAGACAGTTAAACCCACCACTAATTTCACTTTCCTTGTTTCCTGTGTCTCGCTTTCCTTTACATCCAAGCTTGAGCTAAACGCCCATGATTGAAGAATATTTCTTTCTGATAAATGACTTGTGGCAGCCGAAAACCCGAAGGTGACCCACTCAGGTAGAATCTTCATCAAGTCTATATGGTAAGTGAGACTGGTGTTCTCTTTAGTATTGTGTGTTCTTCTATAGGACCAAGAGACTGATATATTCATTGTACTGGCATTGTAGTTAATAAGCACATCAGCGGTGTCGCCGCTGTGGAAGCTAGCGTTCCAAGGAGTGTAAACGGCCGAAGAAATAGAGTTGTTGTTGATCCCCACGTGCTCAAATGGAGGATCCCAACCGTTCGAGAAAGAGTCGAATTCGACCAGGAAAATTTGTTTTTGGAAGGAGTCATCTATTGTGGTGGTGTTGAAAAGCCCTAGGAAACCGCCACCTGAGTTCGAGGGGATCTCGAACCCAACTGGGGCGAGGAAGAAGGCGATCCCAGCGGCGTAGGAAGCTCGTTTAAGCGTGTCGATTGCGATGGAGAATTGAGTGCTAAAGTGGGAGAGGTTTTTGGTGTGAGCGTCCCAGAGGTGAAGTCTTTCGGCCGAGATAACGCGGCCAACGCGGCATAGGTAATTATACTTGATGGTTAGCTCGACGGCTCCAAGTGAAGGTGCTGCGTCTCCTTGGTAATGGACTTTCGGTTCGTAGCTGTCGAACCGAGTTATGTTGAAGTGAAGAGAAAACGCTAAGGATAGGTAGAGTTGAAGGAGGCAGAATAAGAAAGGTGAAGTTTGTGGTGTCCAGAAAGAGCTGGCCATGATCAAGGGAAAAGAGCCGTGGAATATGATGCAGGAAATAACCCAAAGTAATGCTTTGAGCTATATTGCTCTGTAAAATAAATGCATTTTTATTGACCTATATTTGAGATAGTTTTACTTATTTTATCGTGCTGAAGCAATTTCATGGCACTTTCGTGAGTTTGACTCAGTAAACGCTCCTTTTTTTTTAACCAAGGCTTTTAATAGATGATAGTTTTACATTGTAGCTACTTTATAATAATATTTTATACCATTATTGATTTGGTTTGCTAAACGGAAGATACATATTTTTATTTTTTTAATATACACGTAAAATTGTATCATGGTACAAAGTACCACAATTGATCCATAATGTTTTAGCTAGGAAAGGCAGCAGCATTTTAAGGCTTCTGGCCAGAAACACTACTTCTCATCGTCTACGAGTTCTACTCACCATGTATTGTTTTGTTACTTTTTTAAGGCTCATGCAGTGTTTATATTGTTTAAAAATAAAAAGTATGTTATTTCCAACCAAGTACTCATGGAATATCTCTCTTCTTTTTCTTTTTCTTTTTCTTTTTCATTTTTCCTTCCAATGACTTTTCGTTGCGTAATTTATCATTTCCTCTTCTTTCTTCTTTTTTCTTTTCTTTTCTGTTTCCTTTTTTTTTTTTCCTTTCTGACAAACCAACGATGATCGCTAAAGGGCATTCACACAGCTCCAAAGCTTGTATTGTTCATGAATTAAAGAGATTAAAGGCTTGAAGCTACAAGACGAGGAACTAATATAACTTGAATCGCAGGTTTGATTTTACTTTTCTCACACTCTATTCAATAAATTTTTTTATTACTGAATTACCTTATAATTGTTTGGGTGTGATCTGTGTGGAAATATAGGAAATAAATGAGAGATGAAAACGACTGACAAGATCCGACTTGATATTTCGTATCATGAATGTCTCAATTTTAAGGGTATATTAGGGAATTTAACGATTGTATATTGCTTTTTTAAATGTTACATAAATGATAGAATAAATCGACTAAAAAATTGGCAGAATAAAGAATGTGTTTTGAAACAACTTAGAACTTGTGGTTGAAATTTAAAAATTATAGTATATGAAAGCTTTACAGTATAGTAAATTTTTATTTTTTATTAAATTTTATATTGTAACAATTGAAATTTTTTAGTTCCAACAGTTTTTTCAATCAAAGTCTTTTTATTAAAGGTGTCAATTACTTAATGGGGAAATAAATATAATTTCTTTTACAATTCCACCCCCCAAAAAAGGGGAAAAAACTTTATACTCTTTCTTTTACAACTTTACCATCTGATATATTGTAAATTGCAATATCAACAGTAAAATTTTTAAAAATTTTCAGTTATATTCTAAATTTGGACTTTTTATCATTTTATATTTCAAAAAACCGCAACATTGATAGAGTTTTTAAAAATTTTAGTTATACCTAAGTTTTATAATCATATTTTAGGTTTAAAATCCGAATAAGTAAACATTCAATTATACTGCCATGTAAACGTACAGTTTTGGGATTAAATCTATAAAGTAAATTAAATTCTTTTTTAGCTTAATTTATTTGGAAGAAAATAACAAGGATAATATAGTTAAAACGATGGTGAAAAAAGTAACAAAGTTCAAGAGAATATAGATGTGTTGTAATTTTAACCTTAATTTTTTTGTTTAACCACCGTCCTTTGAAATAAATTATTGATTCCACGACACGCGTAGGTTGTTTAGCAATGTCATTAGTTGTAATAAGTGCAATGTGATACACGGCAAATTAACGTTCACGCCTCTGCGAAGGGAAGCTCACAAACGATCTAGAATGTGTTAAGCAAAATGAGTTGGCTAGTGTACGCATCACGCGGATTTGTTTTATTATTATTATTATTATTATTATTATTATTATTGTTATCTTCCTTTTTGGGGTGGAAGTCCACATTACGCGGTTGACTTGCGAGCACTGAATTAGTTGAAATTATTCTGTGGGATCAGTCAATCAAATAACAGATAGTAAGTGCGTCAGTTTGAAAAATAAGTTGTTAGTGGTAGGGTATTATTTCCGTCGGACTTAAACATAACTAAAATAATAGAAATTAGACAATTTTGTCCTCCCTTTCACTTATATTGTATGGGGTGTTTAAAAGGTGGTGGAAACCAATAGTGAGAATCACTTTTATTGTAGCATGTGAGAGCTTTACACTATAGTAATTTTTTTTTATTGTAACTGTAGCATGTGAGAGTTTTATACTGTTCATAACTAATTTTGTACGGTTCTCACCACTTTACCAAACACCTGGTAAAGTATAAAGAGACCCTAGAAAGGTGTTTTATCCAGGGATTTTTTCCCACTCATGTATCTTAGATTCATATGTCATAAAAAGATAGGGAGATTTTCATTCCTTGTTCTTTTTTTTTTTTTTTAATATGGCCTATTTGGTATTAGTTGATTTTAATTAATTTTTCAGTTAAAAATATTATAAAGCTTTTATATGTTACAATATTTATAATTCTAACCAATTGTTCTAACAACTATGCCAAACACCTTATTAATATTAACATTTTTTTTCATCTGGAAATAGTAAAAATTTTGCAACGTTCTTGATACGATTCTTCCACTGCTTAGCCTTGTGGTCTCCTGCGTAATGATACTTTATGTGTGCCTAACACATAAATATTGGAATGTTTCCTTCGCCCATGGCCGTTAAGGTAAATTGCCGCGGCCAAAAAAATAGATTTTGTTTTTATTATTTTCGTATCCAATGTTTTATAAGGTGATTGGGTGGTTTGAACCAATTTAGTTAAAAATAATATAGTACGTGAAAGTTTTATGCTGTAACTCATTCTTTTATACTGCAGTATATAAGAGTTTTATTATACCAATCAAAATTTTTGGTACTTATTTTTTTATGTTGTAGTATATGAGAGTTTTACTATACCAATCAAAATTTTTGGTTAACAAACACCTTGTAAATGTTGGCATCATATTAGTATGCTATTATTTGAAAAAATTAAATAGACACCTCTTAGTTTTTAAAATATAATTTTAATACTTTGAATTCATGTTTTACGATATGAAAGATCCAACTTATTTTTTTTTTAGTAAATTTTAAATTAACTCCCTAAAATAATCAAAGAAAATAAAATAAAATAAATTTAAAAACAAAATGAAGAAATATATATGTATATATGATTTTATTGAAAATTTGTTTTTATTTTTATTAATTATTGTAAGAAATTAATTTAAGATTTATTCATAAAAAATAAGCTCCATTTTTTATTTTTTATTCAACATGTTTAGAATACCAAAATAATATTTTTAAAATGAAATAAAATTCTATCAATATTTTTCAAATAATAATAGAATATCATCTCGATGTTACACTAAAAGACAAGGTGTTAGGTACTTGACTTGGTTTTGCTGGAAAAAAGGGGCAACTATTAGACTCGAATGAATATGGCCACAAATGACTAGAAAGTTGAGCAGAACATGTGTGTAAGTAGAGAAGAATAAAAATTAATCAGTAAAAGCAGAATTATATAAAGCAAAGAAGGGAAAAAAAAGAGTGCGGTAGTTTCTTGTTGAGAAAATTCATTAAAAACCGGAAACCCACCAACCCGCTAAACTCATGCCGCACAGATTGGGTCAGTTGTCTCATTTTTTAGTTCATTATCATTTAAACTCAATAATTCAAACACATAAATAAAATAAATAAAACATAAATATAAAAATAATTAAACAATTTATTTATGTGTTAATATTCAATTGAGAGATAGTTATAGAGATAGAAAAATAAGGCAGCAAATCTAGATTCATTTTTTTTTTTCATGTATAGGTTGAGAAAAACCTAAGCACATAGTTTTGGATTGGTTTTACCTTTCAGCATTTCTTAAATCACAAAAAACACAGAAGGTATCTATATAAATAAACATATTTGGATCTCAAAATAACATCATCATACATAGACAATAGGTTGTAAGATTCTTCAGTTCTAACTAAAGACCAAAAAAAAAAAAAAAAACCTGACTAAACTATGGAATAGATAGGATATCTAAAATCAATACACACTACAAAAATATGCTTCAAATTAAAGCAACACAAAATAGAGATAAAAACAAAAAAGATGACAGACAAAATAATGGCCCCATTTGTTTTTTTTAGAATTTTTGAAAATATTTTTGCACGTTTTTTAAGATAAAAATTTCAAAAACACTCTCAGTATAATTCTTCAAAAAATTTTATTTTTCAAAACAAAATCATTTTCACTCATTTTGAAAACACTACCAAACCGGCCCGATAGAATATGTATCAAACTATCATGCCCCAAAACCAAGCAGTAACTTGACAGTTTAATTATAATGATTAATTAAAATTAGATGTTAAAACATCGATTATCATAATTTATATTTTTGAAGGATTATAAAAAATACTAACAATTCGTAAATAAACTTAAACATCACATTTAAAATACCGAATTGACTGAAACATTAATTGTTAATAGCATACTCAGTGAGAAACTACTAAAATGGCTTTTCAATTAAAAACACCCCAAGGTACTGTCTGGGTGCCACCAAATCACACACTACATGCATGTATAATTAAAGACAAAAAAAATAGATATCCAAACCATGATCTACTGAGAAATATCAAAAGTGCATGAAAATAAATAAATTATTACATACCTTGACAGAATCACAATCAAACTACAAATAAGTGATAACACAATTCACGAACTCCACAAGCTATATAGCAATGTGCTACTCTACAGCGTACTGTGATCCTCCTAGGCGAGGGGAATTTTAAATAAAAACAAATGTACAAAATTATAAGCGGAAGATTTAGCAGGATTATGAGTTCAAAACAATGTTTAAACAGTGAGGAATAGTAAAGCGTAAAGGAGATATCACAACAAATTAAATAAAATATTATAAAGGTCCTACCACACTACATCGTATGGTTTATCGAAAAATCATAATTGATATTTGTTCATTTGCAAGGTTTTGAAACACCAGTAAAGTGACCCTATGGACTTTTGGGACCTATCCTTTAGGTTACCCTCTGTATGACCTAAACTCTAAAGACACTATACATTTAAAACTTAACTAATCAGCAAAATTTATGCCAGTTAGTGTTTGAAAACTATTTTAAATATTTTTTCACTCAAGGAAATCTCATTCCAAGATATTAAAATTTTATTGAAATAGCCCTTAAAATTATATTTAAAAAACGTTTGAAAATAAGTAATTTATAAACTCAACTCTTTAACATCTTTTAATATATATATATATATATATATATATGTATATGTATGTATGTATTTATTTAAAGCCAAACAACTAAAAAACATAGCTATGAAAGAAAAGGATATATGAAATCCTATCTCGATATTCTAAGCAACGGAGCACTCTTTGCAACTCCGTTTCAGATTGATAAATGTTAGCACCACAAGGACATCTGCTGATCTTGTCAATAACTCTATAAACATATTGAAACGAAAATCAAGAGACTAATAAACTAGTATGTTGCTAATAGGTCTTTAGTGTGCCTTAATAGACTTTAAAATTCAATGATTTAACCACTTAAGTACAAACACATTTCCATACAACATTTTCAAGCTTTTATGGTTATCAAAAGGGGTAAAAATTTAAAATGCAAATGTGGAGGGCTCGGGCTGTTGGACCAACAGCTTTCAGAGCTTATTCTGTTTTGAGCATCTAAGTTTAAATCGAGCTCAAACTATTCCAAATCAGTTTTAAATTATTCCAAACACAAGACTATGGTTCTAAAACACGTATGAGTTAAACACAATCATGTTTACGAGTTTTTAACTTATTTTCAGCACTTGACAATCGAAACTCATATTTAATCCAAAAATAAAAATAATAAAGTAAAAATGCATTTAATTCAGTTTTGCATGCATCGACAGGGAAATCATGTTTATAAACTCGTTTTAATATCAAGTTAAAGGTGTTACACTTGCATAAACTTGTATCATCACATGCAAATATTCAGTCATCACTAGACTTTCCATAATAAAACTGATCATCACAATGTTACAGCCTAGACCTAAGAACATGAATTTTGAACAAATAAATTAGAGATGAAGCTTATAAATAAGAGATTGGATCGTGCAAAATGTCTCTAACCTCGGGTTACTGAAGATTGATGCTCGAATTTTGTGGTTTTGCCTCTGTATAAGCTAGAAAGGGGATGGTTTTCTCCTTGGTTTTCTTGAAGCAGATAGATAGATAGAGAGAGATGAGGAAGTTTGAGTTGGTTTTGGCCTTTTAATAAGAGTTGAGTAGGTTATTTCATGTAAAATCTATGGATGGCTTTTCTTTCCAGACTTAGAAGCTGGGATTGTGTGGTTCAATGTTTGGACCATTCACCTGAGCAGCAGGGACTGCTCGCAATTTGGAAAAAGTTGGGGGGTTTATAGAAGGAATTAATTAAAACTATGGGGAGTTCTATGCAATTAATTAAAAAGTGACCAGAAAATAACTTTTAAAATTTTAAATGGCAAGAAAAATAAATATAAAACAAAAATAAACTAAAATGTGTCAATTAACAAATAAATTTATAATTGGCATACTAGTTACCATCTTAACACACTAATTTTAAATTAATTAATATGGGGCCTTACAACTCTCCTTCTCTCAGGGAATTTTGTCCTCCAAATAAGAACTTACTTAAAAAATAAATACGGATACAACTCCCATATGGTTGATTCTTACTCCCACATGGCCTCATCGACGCCATGGTGTTGCCACAATACCTTAAGCAACAATATATCATAATGTTACAAACTAGTCACTTTTTCATTGATGATCCAAATCGATACTTCCTCTTAGGTCGTATCGTCCTGTATTGGTACAACATAACACGAAACCATATTGATGGGGGCTTGCACTTGCAAAGCATCGACACATGGAACTCATTGTGAACATGAGACACTTTTGGAGGGAGGTCGAGACAAGAAGCAACTACACTGACTTGATGAGAATCTCGAATGATCCTATGTACAACGGTGCAAGCTTTCCACATACATCAAAAAGTGTAATACACTTGTATCGAGAAACCCTGAGTTGGAAAAAGACTCCCTCCTCAAACTCTAAGGGTCGATGTCTCTTATTGACATAACTTTTTTAACAACTCTGAGCTACTCGCAAATCATCTCAAACGATGGTAATCTTCTTATGGTTCTCTCAGATGTCATCTAGTCAAGGTGTGAGCTAATCCTCTAACTTAAACCAACAACTGGCGACTGATACAGTCTCCTGTGGAGTACTTTGAATGGTGCTACACAAGTGTTAGCCTAGTAATCAGTAGGGCTTGCCTTACTTAAGTATGGTGGACATTGAGTGTAATTGTGAGTAAGAGTAGTTTCCGTAGAGGATTTAGTCTAATTAATTAGTTATTGATACTAAAATCTAAGATATTAAAACTAAAGACAAAATGGGGGGTGTTGAGTATTAACTAAATACTAGATTAAACAAAACACGAGAAAATAAATAAAAGCAAAGCAATAATAATAAAATTGGTTAAAGGATCAATCTCTACCACTAGACAATAGAATTACAAAGAAAACATAATATTATCTCTAATTTCCTATAGAAACCATCAACCATAGATAACAATATTATCCCAATCTCTCCTTACTTAGTTGCTAAGCAAAACAAGCTCTTCATTTAATCCCTTTCCCTTAAATAACTTAGAATAAGCTCTCTAGATTCAATTCAATGGAAGCATTAAGATAAGAGAGATAGATTGATATGAACAATAAGGACACAAGCTTGGAATTATCAACTTAGTGTATGTTCTTCATCGCAATCACACAAAAGCTTCTTGCAATTATTAATCACAATTTGCTACTAATAGTTAGAAAATCAAGACAATTATGGATCAAGAATTCCTAATCTATCAATAGATAATTTTCATGTGTGAATGGTTGCACACCTAATTTAAACAAGGAAATAATCATGAACAATTAAATTGGAAGAACATAAATGATTTTTATTAAGATATTGGAAAATAATATCAAAGCATTCAGTCACAAATCCATGTCTAGGATTTTTAAATCACCCTCAACCAAAAATAAAATTAAACTAAAAACATTGAAAAGAAAAAAAAAAGAACGATAACGACATTAAAGACTCTTCCACGCAGATGATATTGCTTGAGCTACCACTGGAGCCTCACCTTCATCTATCCTCTTAGTCTCCCAAACTGAGAAGAAGGGACTCTAATTGTTTTATGGAATGAGGTATTTAAAGACTTGTGATGCTAGGGTTTATACATGAGAGTTTTGAGCCTTTTTAGACCAAATTTCAGGTCAAAATTGTTATCACGCTTGTGGCCTTATTCAGCAACACTATAGCCCATGTAAAGCTCAAAATCTCCTTTTTTTCTCTCATAGCACTACAGCGCCCAATGCTAGAGCCACGGACCCAATGGCCAAGGTTGTAGCTTTCATCTTCAAGGCCGCAACTCTCTAGTCTAAGGTTTTTAGCTTGTTTTACTTCGTTTTAGGCTGTTACACCCAAAATCAATGTTGTGGCATCCAAAACTTCTCCACATCATTATTTTTTACTCTAAAACATTGCTTAGCATCCAAAACACCTATAAAAAAACACAATAAATACAAAGAAGACTGATAGAAAAAGAAGTAAAAGAAAGCACTTATCAAACTTTCCCATACTTATCTTTTGCTAGTCCTTAAGCAAAACTTAAACACAAATAAAAAATACAAAGAAACAAACCTTCTAACTATAAGTCTCAAAGAACAACAAAATTTTATAGCCTTGAAATCAAACAAGCACTGAGTTAAATCCATCGTCAATCTCAAGTTAAGATATTCCTACAATAATCATACTCGGTGTGTGTTTTAAAAAGTCAATGTCGATGATTAATATACTTTGCATGCCTTGAACAAGTATAATCTCATAAACCTCAAAACAACAATCACCCAATTTTTAATGAGGGTGTCAATCATCATATGCTCTTCCTCTGGTACGAATCTCCACTATGCCAAAGGCACCACCTAAAACCAAAAAGTCTTCAATAAAATTTATAGTGGGGCCAAGGGTTAGTGGTTAAGAGATAGAAGGGGTATGGATATCATACAAGTTCTAAAAACTTCATGGAGCCTGAGACATTGCAAAATTTTCAAAGGATAATGCTAAAAACCCATAAAAGTAAGAACATGGGACTGATATTATTAGTTTGGGCCTTTGCTCCTTCATTCTAACCAATCTTGTAACACCGACAATAATGATAGGAAAGCTCAAGATGATTTATTGAATTTTTCTTCTTTTTTTCTCTTTGATTTTTGTTTCTTGAAACATTTTTTCTTTCCTTATTTTGTTAATTTTTTTCTTTTTTTTTTTTTGAGCTATTCTTTTTACAATTTTCCCTTCCTTTGTTGATTTGATTCCCTCCCCCACACTTATCTTCTATCTCCAACCCAATTCCTTGTAAAATTTCCCCTGTAGAAAAAATAAGTCTCTAAAGCTCCAATTCACCTTTTGAACAAGAGTAACAATATAAATATATTTTGGCTTGGTAAAAAGATGTGGTTAGCCATAGAAAAAAGTTTACATGAAGCTCAAATTGGCTTATAAGAGGGATGTCCTCTTAGGAATATCAATTAGGGCTCTAGTTGATTTGGTCTTTATGTTAGAGTTCCTAGTGCCTTAATCATTTTTCAAGTGTTGCTCAGTCAGTCATTCGCCTCGAAAGACATCTTAAAGAGTTCTAATATACTAACCTCTACATGTCAAAACCAAAATGGTAGTCAAAATAAGGGTACAATTAACCAAAGAATGCTTGTCTCTATATCGAATAACATGGCTATTATGCAGAAAGAGTTGAATATAATTATCATAAAAACATATCAACCAAAGAATGACATTAAGATCCAAAACAATGCTCATCATCAATCAAATCCATGATATTAATGCTCAATTCTCATCAAAGAAGTTGGAAGGTACCCTAAGACTCAAAACGCTAAAACTCAAAGGAAAAATTTAAGCAAGAATTTACAATTTTTTATGACTTTTTATGTAATTTTCAACAGGAAAACCAAAAACCTCATGAAAAAGAAATCTAAAAATCCTAAATCCTTCCCCCCACTCTTAATCCTTACATTGTTCTCAATGTAAGATTAAGCATGGAAAAAAAGAGATACAAAAACACAAAACAAAACGATAAAAACAACAAATATAGAATAGAGTGGAGGATAGTTCAAAAGATCAAAATCTATTTTGATGTGGTCTTCATTGTTGGGTTGCCTCCCATAAAGTGCTTGGTTTAGCGTCCTCAGGCTAACATAGAAAAGTATTCATCAAAGAGTAGCTACCGCCTATAGAAGGTGTTATAAAACCCTATAAATGTTTCTTCATTGACAATGTCCTCAAGCTTAACAAGATGTGAGAAATTTTGGGTTGTCACATCAACTTGACTTCGCTTTTATTGAATGTGATTGGAAGGAAAACACCATTTCTCGCTTATGCTTAAAGAGAATGTAATATAGTGAAGGTGGCTTCAATGGGAAATGTGGATCCTTTGGTGGTGTTTCTATTATTACCATTGATGAGCTCAAATTGATGGTTACAGATGCTTCTTCATCTACCAATACCTTTTCTAGCTCTTCCTAGTTGCTCTTCACTCTCCACTTAGCTATCCATAACCATGCTTGTAATTTGATCTTCATAGCACTCATGGGGTATAGTGGACATCACATCATTCATCAGCTTAAAATTGGTGTTTATCAGGTTAATGTCCAACTTAGCAAAGTCTTAAGCTGAAACAACTTCCAAGGGGTCATGTTCTTCCATTTTAGGCTCTAACATGTCTAGAGGCTCGAATTCTTGTAAAGCTCCCATATAATTCAAGTAACTCTCCCGATCTTAGTTGTCTGAGTCATCTTCATCCTCATGTCATACCATTTTTTCTACCATTTGATTATGACCTTATTCCTCCAACCTGCTCACTATTCTCGATAATTGGTCTACAAGAGTACGCAAATTTTGAATGCTTACTCTCGTCTCCTGTTGAAATTGCATATTATTTGCAGCCAAAGCTTTGACTATGTCTTCAAGAGACGTACCTGTAGGTATTTAATCTACCAAGGTTCCTCCACTTATGGCTTCTCCTCTAAATCATAAAGTCGAGTGTCAACTCAAGACTCCAAATTGTTGTAATCATCCTCGCAAGCTTGGTTGGTCATTGAACAATTCCAATTCTGTTCATCATATTTGACCACGTCTTCCAACATAAAATAGGCTTTATCAACGGATTATTGCTAGAAAGAAATGGTACCATTGCCTCTTTCAACCCAATGTCTTATTGCTGCACATAAACTATTGAAGAAGATTCAAAGTTGCTACTCCTTTGAGAACCCATGGTATAGAAACCAAATGAGCAAAATCTTTGTACCTCTATCAAGCACTACGGAACGGCTCTAAGTCATGTCAAGAAAACCTTTAAAGGACTTGTAGATGTGACATCTTGAAGTACTTCACAAGAAACAAAAATAAAAACAAAATTGAAAAAAAAAATTAGAGAAATTAAATAAAACTAAAAGAATAAAAACAACATGACTAATTAACTAGATAAAAAATCCCTGGCAATGATGCTAAAACTTGATAGGCCTTGGGCGAAGCAACAAATTAAACCTTACTTAATTATGGTAGTTATCAAATGTAGTCATAAGTAAGAGTCATTTTCGTTTGAAAATTTGGTCTAACTAATTAATTATCGACACGAAAATCTAAGACACATTAAAACTAAAGACAAAACAGGGGGTTTTGAGTATTAACTAAATACTAAATTAAATAAAACATGAGAAAATAAATAAAAGTAAAACAAAAATAATAAAATTGGTTAAAGGATCAATCTTCTCTACTAGACAATGAAATTACAAAGAACGTATAAATATTCTCTCTAATTTTCTATAAAAACTATCAACCATAGATAACAATAAGCTCTGCTATTTTAGTCTCTCCTTACTTAGTTGTTAAACAAAACAAGCTCTTCACTTAATCCCTGTCCTTCAAATAACCTAGAATAAGTTCTCTAGATTCAATTCAATAGAAGCATTAAAATAAGAGAAATAGATTGATCTAAGCAATAGACATACAAGCTTAGATTATTCAACTTAGGTCATGTTCTTCTTCGAATCACACAAAAACCTCTCGCAATTATCAATCACAATTTGCTACTAATAATAAGAAAAACAAGACAATTATAGATCAAGAATTCCTAATTTAGCAACAGATAAATTTTATGCATAAATGCTTGCATACACATTTAAAACAAGAAAACAATCATGAACAATTAAATTGGAAGAACATATACACTTTCTATTGAGATATTGGAAAATAATATCAAAACATTCAATCACAAATCCTTGTCTAGTATTTTGAAATCACCTTTAACTTAAAATAAAATTAAACTAAAAACATTGAAAAGGAAAAGAAGGAAGAAGAAAAGGAATGATAACGGCATTAAAGAGTCTTCTACGCAGATGATATTCCTTGAGCCCCCATCAGAGCCTCTCATTCATCTCTCTTCTTAGTCTCCTAAACCGTTGAAAAAGAGACTCTAATTGTGTTTCAGAATAAGGTATTTGTAGACTTATAATGTTAAGGTTGAAACATGAGAGTTTTGAGCCTTTTTAGATCAATTTTCGGATCAAAAGTCATAACCACGTGTTGCAGCGTCATTTGGTGGTGTTGCAGCTCATGTAAAGCTCAAATTTTCTTCTTTTTTTTTCTTGCATAGCACCATGGCACACAAAGCTAGCACCACAACCCCAATGGCTAATGCCACAGCTTCCATCTTTAAAGCTTTAGCTTTCTGGTCTTGAGTTTTTAGCTTGTTTTGCTCCGTTCTTAGGCTACACCAAAATCAATGATGTGGTGCCTAAAATATCTCTAAATCCTAGTTTTTGACTCCAAAACATTCGTTAGCATCCAAAACACCTATAAAAATGAAAACAAAATAAAAATACAAGAAAACCCAAAAAGTGATAAAATAAATACAAGAAAGTGAACTCAACCAAGTGAAATTAGAAAAATAAGTGAAATTAAGCACTTATCAATAATTGTTGTTGTAAGCGAACTCAACAAGGTGTAGATGTTTCTTCAAGCTTCCACCAAATTCCAAAATACAAACACACACCATCTCCTCAAGAATCTAAATAACTCTCTCAGATTGACTATCTATTTAAGGATAAAAAACTATTCTAAAGTTCAACTTTTTACACAAGGCTTTCTAAAAACTCCTCTAATACTTTACATTGAACCACGTGTCTATCTAAAGTGATGAATAATGGAACCCTATGTAACCTGAGTATGTGTGCAAGATACAACTCTCTTAAGACTTTCCTTGAATTTGTACCATGAAACAAAATGGAGTGCATTGCTTTTGTCAACTTATATACTACATCCCAGATACCATCATGCTTCTGCTCAATCCTCAACAATCCCATGAGCAAATGCATTGTGATATGTTCCTATTTCCACTCTAGAACGAGAAGCGACTGTATTTGTCTGATGGGTTTTTGGTGTTTGGCCTTCACTCAGAGACGTGTCACATACTTAGTGACATAACTGTGAATGTCCTTTTTTATACCTCTTCACCAATACTGCCTCCTTAGATCATGATATCTTTGTTGGTAGGATGAATATCAAAACAAGACTTGTGTGCTTCTTCAAGAACTGCTTTCATCACTTCTTCCACCTTTGGTACCACTTGAAAACCCTTAAAGTACAAAGCTCCATCAGCATGCATGTTCCATTTATCAAACTATTCTCTATTGTGAAACCAAGTCTATATTCCCTAAAGATGTTAATCACACCACTAGTTCTATTTCACATACTACACAAGTGTTGGAGTAGAAATAAAATTATAGATCATATCTTGAGTATAGTCCTCATAATACTAGAGACCATACTCATTGACTATAGCATCTTTTCTCCAATCTTCCAGTGCTAAACGAGCAAGAATCTTAAAAGACTTCTTGTTGAGTGCATCTGCCACAATGTTTGCCTTGCTCGAGCTATACTCTAATGTAAAGTTATAATCCTCTATGAATTCCATCCATCTCCATTGTCTTAAGTTCAAATCCTGCTGGGTGAACACATACCTTAAACTTTTATGGTCAGGGAAAATCTAAAATATCACACCATAGAGATAACATATCTACATATTTAATGCATGAATTACTGCTGCAAACTCCAAGTCATAAATGGGATAATTCTACTCATGCGGCTACAAATGTTGTAACCCATAGGCTACAAACCTTCTATGCTGCATCAATACACAACTAAGTCCTCACCCTAACACATCCATGTAGACCTCATATAGTTTGTCATTGTTCGGTATAATCAATACTAAAGTGGTAGTAAACCAATTCTTTAACTCTTGGAATATGTACTCTCACTCATTATCCCATTCACATGAAATCTCTTTCTTAGTCAACCGCATCTACAGAGCCGCGATCTTAGAGAAGTCTTATTTACACCATCTATAATATCTTGCAAATCCTAAGAAACTATGAATTTCAACAATATTCTTTAGTCATTCCCACTATAACATTGTCCCAATCTTGGGAGGGTCAACTAAAATTCCTTAACACAAGACAACATGTCCCAAGAACTTAACCTTAGTCAACCAAAACTAACACTTTTCCTTCTTTACAATCAATTGGCATTCTTGAAGAGTCTAAAGTTTTGAGTATTAGATATTCCTCATGCTTTTTTTCATGTCTTAGGGTAAACCAATATGTCATTAATGAAAACAATCATGAACCGATTTAAGTAAGGTTGAAAGATCAAATTCATCAAATCCATGAAGGAAGCAAGTGCATTCATTAAACCGAACGGCATCACCAAAAACTCAATGTGCTTATACTGTGTCTTAAAAGCTGTCTTAAGAATGTCCTCTTCCTTAACTATGAGTTGATGATATCTCGATCAAAGATCTATCTTGAAGAAATAACGTGAACCTCCTAATGGATCAAATAACTCATCGATTCTGTATAGTAGATACTTGTTTTTCATCGTAACTCGATTCAGCTACTAGTAATCAATACATAGTCTAAGAAATCCATCATGCTTCTTCACAAATAGAATTGAAGTGCCCTGTGTTGATATGCTATTTTTAATATAACCATTATCAGCAAGGTCTTTCAACTATTTTTTTAACTTTCTCACCTTGCCCCGCACCATATGTTATGGTGCGATAGAGATCAAAGTGGTCTTAAGGAGTAACTCAATGTTGAATTCCATCACTTGTTTCATCGGCATTCTAGCCAATTGAATGGAAAATACATCCTTGAATTCATCAACCATAGGTATAACAGTGTCACTCCTTTTCACAAACATTGAAAAAAAAAGGTTGCAAAAGCAAGCTTCTCCCCAACAAATGCTTCCAAGACTGATCACACAATAATAACACTCTAAAGCAGAAAGAAAGACATAACAAACTAAGATCCTACATTTACCACCACATGGTTTTAGAAACTGATAAACCAAAATTTGATCAGCACCACTCTAGAAAGTAATTAGTGTCCCTTTGCTAGTCATTAACGTTGCCCTCCTATGATGATAGTCGACAACTACAATGTACCTAGACAATTAATCCATTCCTTGGATTACATCATAGGTACACATAAGTACAATAATCAAATCAACTCTTAAGATCTCACACCTAATGGTAATCTTACAAGATTTATGAATAACATTTACATACCATGAATGTTTATAAAAGAACTAAAAATGAAAAAAAAATGTATGGTATCGGTAAAACATGAGCCAAAAATTAGGAAATAAGAATCGTACCATCAATGATGGCATTGCTATCTTGGGCTTTTAAACTCCCTATGGTCATGGTATGAACTTGACCTTAAGCCTTTCTTTTACACTTGTTTGCAATGCTAGGTCTTGGGTTTGTTGGTATAAACTATTGAAGCAATGAAGACTATACATTACTTGGACTCTTTAGCAGATACTATGAGAAGTTCTACTAAAAGTTTTGTGAATGGAATTTCTACACCAAAAAGGCCATCTGTTGTGGGGTCAACTGATAGAACTAGGCTATGGGAATTATTAGGACGAAGGCTATCCATGACCACTATCTCCCTGTTGTGCTGCGTACCGGCTCGACTTTTTGAGCTGAACTTAACTTATTCAAACCTAATTTCTAAAACTTAATCTTACTTACTATTTCAAACTTAATACTAAACATACTACTTTTGCGACTTTTGTTGTAACATAAACCAAAATACAGCTTTACTAAACTTGACTTTATAATCATTCAAAACATTTCTTAAAACTTGTTAAGTAAACATTTACTTTCTTAAAGCTTCTTAAAATAGTGGAAACTTTTCTTAAAATAGCAGAAAACCTTTATAGTGGTATCCTTAGCTCAACAATCACATCTGTCTTACCGCAACACCCAGCTCACCAACCAATTGTACTAGTCTCTTGTACTACTGCCTACAACATGAAGGAAGACGTGATGAGCTTTTGCTCAACAAGTTCAAACATATATGACAAAAACATTAAAACTTTTCTTGTCAAAAAACTTTTCTCGTAAAAATATCTTTCATGAAACTTTACTTGTAATACATTCTTATAAAGTATTTTTCTTGAAACATTTCTCATAAAATGTTTTTCATAAAATGTTCTTCATAAAAACATTTCTTGTAAAATGTTTTTCATAAATATTACTTGTGAAAACACTTCTTTAAAGGGATTCAACCAATGTCATAACCAATGATTCAATTTATACTCAATTATGAACGTCTTATCATCATACCTAACTTACTTGAACTATGGGCCCAAGCGTAGGTACCAAAAGCACTTGACCATCAAACACTAAGGACATAACTTAACATGAGTCTCCCTTTGGGTCAGGAGACTAGTACGACAGTTTTTTATCTTAACTTGTGGGTTTAGATTACCCATCGTGTAATCTTAATGAACCTAATATATGACATAACTTAATGTCTAAAAAAATAAACATAACAAATCCAAACACATTGCAAATCATGACATGGTTTTTAAAACATTATGCATAATAAAATGTGTCACATTTCAAACATATATAAAGCATTTAAAATTCATTTTTTTCAAGCCATAACTGAGTTTTGAAACTTACCTGTTTATCGCTCTAGCATTACCACTTTATCCTTTTCCTTCTATTGGTCGGTTTTTGTGTCCTGTTCAAATGATACCCTACTATTAGCTAACTTTTCTTATTGCCAACTTAATCACAAACATAACTTAAATGTTAAACGTTTATTCTTTTTACTTAGTCTCATTACTTATTGGTTTACTTATAAATTACATAACTCTAACATTACATGACTTAACCTCACATTTCACATTACCATACGTACGCTTATGGGTTACAAAAAAATTCCCGCTAAGGGGCTTTTTCCAAAATCGGACGTTTCAAGGTTGGTTTTAGCTTGTTTTATGAAAAATGACTATTTTGCCGTTGACAGGTCTTAGAAAACTTCTTGATTAGTTAAAAACTTAAATTTTTCTTTTTCATTCACAACAATGCAAGAAAACAAGTCATTGGTTTTTTTTGGCAAAAAATCTATGATTACAAAACTTTACAATTTTGACCCGTAATACAAAAATTATGATGATTTAGCTCTTAATGTGTTTCTCTTTCTTTTCTTAATAAAAAATAAATTTTTTTCAAACTTAAAATCTATGCATGGTTACTCACTGTCTAAAGCAGTACAAAAAAACTTGCATTTCATAGCAAAAAAATCAAGCTCCACACAGTTTTATGGCTTTGGTCCGAAAGACAAGATGTTGACATTTTTGCTGCCGAATGCAAAATTAACTATCTTATCCCAAAACGTCTAGTTTTTTGCTAGGATTAAAACTTGCTAAAGCTCCTTGGTCATACATAAACAATTTCAAAATGTTTTCCTCATTTTAACATTTCAAAATTTCGTGATTAAATCTTGTAAACTTCATAACTTAAAATATGTGCAGAATTTTTTCAAACTGATTGCAAATTTAAATAGCCGATGAGATCACAACTTTCATGTTTTAATAGTTTGCAAAATCATTCTTCTTGATAATGTTATTGGATAGACAAATCCAAAATTAATGTTTTTTGGCTTGTTTCAATTAGAATTTGAGCAAACTTTCTTCACAAAAATAGTCTATCTTGATGTTTCCAATAGATAATGTGTTGACCTTAGAAAATAATTTGGCCTCTAAGTATCTCATATGCTTCAATCTTTTAAAAAGACCCTTAAACATCCTTCTTGTGTCAAAACTTTCCTTAATTTACTTTTCTAGGTTT
The DNA here is from genome assembly GCA_946598075.1 of Artocarpus hirsutus. Taxonomy (NCBI): domain Eukaryota; kingdom Viridiplantae; phylum Streptophyta; class Magnoliopsida; order Rosales; family Moraceae; genus Artocarpus; species Artocarpus hirsutus. The sequence goes on along the minus strand of CAMOHE010029534.1, from coordinate 9,885 downwards.
TAATCTTATTTAAACCCTTCCAAACATTTTATCAAGCACTTAATACTTAAAAAAATCATGCCATAACATTTTCTTTACAGCCACAACTAAAATTATTTTATCAAACACCTCAACTTTTTAAAAGTGTTTAAACTTTATATTTGTGATAAAGTTTGTCATAACTTCTTATTTTGAGTATAAAACCCTAGTGTTCATCTCTCTATCATCACTATCATCCACATAACATATCATATAATCATGCCACTAGTCTTTTTTTTGCATAATATAGTCCATAAAGTTTACAGACCATTCATAATATAAAGATAAAAATATAAACTTTCTAAGGCTAGGGTTTAGAATTTACCCAAGAATTTTCAAGCTTTTTGATCATCCTCTCTAGTGCTTGAAATCTGTTCAACTCCCTTAACAACAATTATAACATATTTTATAAAAATCCACCACAAAACTTAAACAAAAACCCTTCAACATCATAGAAAAAAGTTAAGGTTTTTACCTTTAAAATTGAAAACCTTTCTCTGAAGCTCTTGAACTTACCTCTAAGCTTGTTTGGAGGTTGTATTTTGAAGAATATTTGAGAGCGACATAGAGAGAGATTGCTAGTTTTGGTAGTGTAAAAATATAGTTGCATGGTTTTCATGGAGACATTTTTTGATGATGAGAAGAGATTTTTCTTCCAACTAAGTCTTTTTCCACTTTAAACACATCATGGGGACTAAAATGAAATAAAAAAATTGCTCCAAATACTAAGCCATTACTGGATTCCACATGGGGGACATGTGGCCATCTTTTCACCTTTTGGGTCACTTTAGTAGGTCCCACAACAATTTTTTAACAGTCTACATTTACACTATGCATTTTTCCTTTATTGCTGGTATGCTTCCTATACTATCAATATTCATTCTTATACTATTTATGTTGGGATTGGTGCTTATAAAGCATGTCATTTTATCCAAATTGGACATTGTAAGAAATAAAAGTATTGTATTATTAATAAATAATATTTCTTGTTGTTCTCCATAATGTGTATATATATATATATATATATACGTTGATATATATGCAAGCAAATATTATAAAGGTTCTAATACTTGTGAAATTCCATAGTCATGTATATGAAGTGTTCATAATACAGAGGATATAGTTATATATACTTAGTATAAACATTAGTTTACAATCAATAGATAGAGCTGGACGCTTTATCTTGTTTAACATTATGATGTTGTCTATTCCTAATTTGATGGAATAATCTTATCCAGATTATAATAATGGTGATTATTGGATAGAGATATCAGTATGTTTGGAACATATTATACTTGGACCAAGATAGAATTTAATTTCTTGTCTATTTCATATTGAGAAATTACAACTCCATCATTGATGATCATTTTATGAAGCTTACCTTAATCTTACGATGATTAGTAGACACACATCTATTTACTATGTCTTTTGATTTACCTTAATCTTGGGATGATTAGTAGACACACATCTATTTACTATGTCTTTTGATTACTAATGAGTGAGATTTTTAACATCTATGATCTATGCTTCAGTACATTAGAGACATACTAATATAAGTTGCTAGGAACATTACTCACAAATATGAAATCCACAGCTCCTACAACGTAGGATATCAAGACAATATTCCCATGATTATTAATTCTAGAACTTGGCTGTAGAGATCTTGCTATTTGATATGAGATATCAAATATTGCCAAAATCTTCCTTTATGATTTGTTTATAAGAAGGTCATCCATTAGATAATTCATGGACAAAAATGTAATTAGAGAGGTTGTATGGAAAACTATAAACTTAACTCTAATTATGAATGTTATTGTGGAGGGTATTTTTATATAAACAAATGATTATATCAATGGACAACCTTGTTGACAGCATTTGATGTTTAAGGTTCATTATAATTCTATATATAATTTAAGAGTGTAACCTTAGTTTCTGATAATGGCGTAAACCATAGTTAATAATTATTATTAATTTAATTATAAGATAATTAAATTATATATAATTATTGGAGCTTAAAATTATATATGTCCATTAGGTCCCCTTGCTAGCTCCACAACACTTTTTTAGATGGATCAATGGAAATTTTCTCAGATTAACTTGCCATTAGGGGCATAATTGTAATTTCACATAGTAGTCTACCAAGACTATGTGTGGCGACACACACTGGAACTTTGGGAGTCCAAGGTGACACCATATCTATGATTTAAGTTTCAAATAGTTCACGTGATCTTCATATAATCTATTTGTTATTTTGTAGCAGATAAAAATATTTTTCAAGAATTGAAGTAGATTTTTGCAGATAATTAATTAAATTATGAGATAATTTAAATAATTGAGAAAATCATAAAAAATATTTATTTTAAAAGTTAAAATAAATAATATATTAGTTTGAATTAAAATCGGATCTCGAACAGATTCTAGATGGATATAGAATCACTCTAAATCTGGTTGTTGGGACACATGTCATTCTCTTATTGGAGAAACTACAGATCATGCCTAACCACCTTAGTGGTCGTGATTCTCTCCAAGAAAATCTCTTTAGAGATTTCGTTCAAACCACCTAGCCCGTGTGTCTATAAATAAGCTTTAGAGGTTCCATTTTCAAGCAGACTTTTCTCTGCTTTCCATATAGTGTTTCTTTAGCTCTCCCTTTTAAAGTCTAAAAAATCTCTGCCGAGAAGAAAGGTTGGAAGGAGATATTATATAGATAATCCAAGAGATCTAACCGATGCCCACACACCAGTTGATACATAAAGAGGAGAATAGCAAAGAAGCTCTGAAGGTTTTAGAATGCTTGATCATCCAGAGCTATTGCCAGACCTGTAAGTTTTTGTTTATTCCATTATTTGAATATAGCATCAGGAGAAGGATTCGAAAGTATATGAAAAATTTTAAAACTTTATTCCGCTACATTTTCAAGTTTTTAGGTCCATAATATAACAGTTTATATGGTTTTATATCATTCTATAATTATCCATACTCTCTATACAGTGTAATTCCCATACTGCTTAGTTTTATGCAGCATAATTTCCATACTGTTTTACTTTATGTAGTTTCTATACTCTTTAACTTTATACTGTATAATCCTTATATTGCATTATCTAATACCATATAATTTTTTGTACTGCTTAATTCTTATACTGTATAATTTTCATATTTCCTTATAGTATTGTTCTTTTACTGTATTTCTATCTTAAAATTTTTTACAACATATTCTACAACAATTAAGCTTTTTACTTTATTTTTTCTTACTCACCAATTAATTCTTATCTTCATATCATTCTTACTTTATTTAATACTATGGTATGATTTTTAATCTTAACAATCTCATATTTACTCTTATAGAATCTATAATAAAAATCAAATTTAAACAATAATCCTCGTGACACCTTATATTGCTTAACATAATTTTTAAATGTTACATGAGTAATGTGCTCGAAATTTCTTATGTATTACAATTTACCCCCTGTTAAATTTTTGTCCTCAAAAATTAGAACTATCATGGCTAGTTCTTCTTTATGTTTTCTTTTTCTTGCTTTCATGTTGTGACCTATACTTTGTGGTTCCACTATAAAACCATAATAAGAGGTATGCTCTTATTTTCTATTATCTTTTCTTTTCATAGCGAATCTTGTTACCTTTATCATCGGTAACCTTAACAAAACTGAGTCCCCAACTTAAAATTCTAGAAATCTACATCATTTTATTAATCTTCTAACGTTTAAGTGCTGCTTCCATCCATCTAAGGGTTAAGCATTCCACCTATAAAAGTTATTCTTAAGAATAAGGTAAAATTTATTCTTGAAAATAAGGCTCATATTCATTCTTTATATACATTTTCAAAATTGGACATGAAATAGCCGCCTCAATTAAAGATGATAATCATTAAAATCCCATAGTATATGACTATTTAAGCAACATGCAACTTGAATAAATGTCCTGCAAAACAAAATATTATGCTTAATGTGCAAAAAATGGGCTGATGTTGATTAATCAGTCGATAATTACCTAAATCATACCATGACTATTGGAAAATCAAGATCATCCAACCATAAAATCTATGATTTTCTAGTTCTATATTGGTTCTAAAATAATATTTTTTTTTTTTGTAATTCTCTCATAACTCATTAATCTTCAGCTTTCACCCTCCAACCCATGAGGCTTTTGATAGCAACTTTATTTTACTTCCTTAATGAGCGATTTAAACAAAATATGACATTCGTAAGCTTCTTCTTAAATTTACTTCTACGGGTTAGTGAAACATCAAGTTCCAATGTGTTCATGTTGCAAAGCTTCATATAAAACTCATTTGTTTAAGGTATTGGAGCTATAGAAACTACTGAGTACATTCGCGGAGCTTTCGATAGTACTGGTGTTATATGGTTCTAGTGAGCTAGCCGCTTCCATTGTCCTTGAATTTCTTTCTTCTACGCCTAATGTCCTTACATTTAACAAAGGAGTTTGTAAGTTTGACATTTGTTAATAACATGGCCTATATATCGAATGTGACTAATATGGTAGACATGAGTTCCACTATCAAAAGGCTCTCTCATACTCCTTTTCCTCGTTATTGGGGTCGCTTGAAGAGTCAATACTAGCTTAACTAGGCTCTGACGAGATTGTTTGATGCTTATATTAATAATCATCAATATCATTGTCATGATCGTTATTCCCACCTAGGCCACCATATGCTCTTTAGCATGTCTAAGCTCAGCTATGAAATGCTCATGCTCATGCTCAAAAAATTACATAGTTAGTAATCCATCGTTTGGTTGTTCTCAGACATTCCGCTGCATGGTAAGTCACAAATGTGGCAAAAAAATCACCAAAGTTCTCATTCAGAACTCTACTATTTTGTTATCTTTATTTGCTTCTTCCTTATTTCATGTTCAACTTCTAACAAAGTGAGATTCAGTCGAACAAAGAACACCATTGTGCCCAAAATGTCAAAACAAATCTAAAATTAATCCTCTTGATTTTGGAGCGTTTGGGTCAATTGTTGACCAACGTTAATCAAATTCGATTATCATTGTCTCAATACCCATGATGAACGATAACTATCATTGATTTGTTGAAATATAATAACAAGTAAAATTATGCTCGCCTTCTGACTCTTGCTTTCTCGTTGCTCATCTAGGAGTGCCAATAGTAAGGGCAAGGTACATGGTATTTTAACATGTAACCACAAAATACTAACTATACTGTTAGTAAAAATTAACTTATTTACTTGAACTGTAATGAAGCGGACATAAAACAATGCAAAATAAAATGGTAGGATACCGCTCTAATAACACCTGTAATAAACCTAATTTTTGCCGTTACTTAACTCAGTTGGACTTGATTTCTAAAACTAAATGTTACTAGTAAGAAAAATACTGAGTAATTTTTTTTAGATATACTTGAAATTGTTAGGACTTTTGTTGCAACATAAACTAAAACAAAGATTTACTAAACTTGACTTTATAATCATTCAAAACGTTTTTTAAAAATTGTTAAGTAAACATTTACTTTCTTATAACTTTTTAAAACAATGGAACTTTTCCTAAAATAGCAAAAAACCTTTGTAGGTATCCATAGCCCAACTATTGCATTTGCATTACTACAACACCCAACTCACCAGCCAGTTATGCTGGTCTCTTGTAGTGCTACCTACAACTTGTAATGAACTTTTGCTTAGTAAATTCAAACATATCTCATAAAACATCAAAAACATCTCATAAAACTTTTGTCATCAAACTTTTCTTGTAAAAACACCTTTAATGAAACTTTACTTGTAATGCATTTCTCATAAAGTATTTTTCTTAAAAGATTTCTCATAAACCATTTCTCCAAAAACTTTTTTCACAAAATGTTCTTTATAAAAATATTTCTTGTAAAATGTTTTTCATAAACATTACTCGTAAAAGCACTTCTTAAAAGGAATGCAAGCGATATCATAATGCTTAATTATGAATGTCTTACTATCATGCTTAACTTACTTAGACTATAGGTCCAAGTGTACGTACCAAAATTGCTTGACCATTGAACACCAAGGCCATAACATAACTTAACATAAGTCTCCCCATGGATGGGGAGACTTATACGACACTTTCTTATCTTAACTTGTCGGTTTAGATTATCAATCTTGTAATCTTAATGAACATAATGTATGATATAACAATGTCTAAAACAATAAACATAGCAAATATAAACAAATTGTAAATCATGACTTGGTTTTTAAAACATTATCCTTAATGAATTCAACACATTATAAGCATATATAAAGCATTTGAAATTCATTTTCATCATGTCATTAGTTAGATTTGAAACTTATCTATTTATCGTTCTAGTATTCCCACTTTATCCTTTTCCTTATATTAGTCGGCTTATGTCTCATTCAAATGGCACCTGACTATTAGCTAACTTTTCTCCTTACCAACCTACTTGATTGGCAACACAACTTAAATGTTTAAACGTTCATTCTTTTTACTTAGTCTCATTACTTATTGGTTTACTTATAAGTTATGTAACTTGACATTTTACATTTCCATCCTGATACTTACGGGTTACAAAAAATTACCTTTAAGGATTGTTTTCCTAAATCAGACATTTCGAGGTCTATTTGAGCCTTTTTACAAAAAATAACCATTTTGCCCTTGACGAGTCTTAGAAAACTTCTTGAACCCATTTTAACTAAAAACTTTCATTTTTCTTAAGGTGTGGGCAATGGATCAAAATCAGCTTTTTTTTTTTAATCATCCATCATCTAATTCAATCTAATAAAATTTTATCGAAATCCAACCTATCTAACTCAATGCTATGCCACCATCCAATCCAATCAAATCTAATATCCATTGGATTGGAAAATTGGATTAGGCTTAGGTTTGGGCTTGGCCTTTCTTCAAAATTTATTAAATCTCTATTAAAAGACATTTAAAATTAAATATGTTAAACTTCATAATCATCAACATAAAACCAAATTCATCATAGAAAACAATGTAGAAAATATAACCAGTTGGATTCCTCTAAAATATGAATAATAAATAAATAAATAAAATATCTAAAAACCAAAATGAATTGAATAAATTGTAAGCTGCAACTATAAATTAACTATTCTTAATTTCTCACTGTGGTGTTAAGAAAAAAATTGATTTCCAAATCTAAACTTTGAAGTGACACTACTAGAAACTTAAGATTACAAAACCCTTATTTAACGACATTTTTTCAAAACCCATCATGATAAGGAGAGATAAAAACACAAAGAGTATGCCTGAAAATAGGAAAACTGTTGTGCTAGTGATGCAGAATTTTTCACGATAGATTTTAGTAAAAAAATGTCATCGTAGATTAATTTTACAAAACGGGTTTTGCTAAAAATAGTCGTGTAAGATTTAACCTTTGATGACGGTTTTTAGCAAAATAGTTGTGTAAGATTCAACTTTCCACAACGGTTTTTAAAAAAACCGTCATGAAAGGTTCCATATATTGACACGTGCTTAAATTTGGGCAGGGGACTAAAAATTTTGAATATATGGAACCTTCCACTATGGTTTTTACAAAAACTGTTGTGAAAGGTTCCACATATCACATGCCTAAATTTGGTAGGGAATTACAATTTTGAATATACGACACCTTCCACTACAGCTTTTATAAAAACCATCGTGAAAGGTGCCATATACCTTGCATGATGGTTTTTATAAAGGCCGTCGTGAAAGATTCGCATATTGGAGTGTGCTTAAATTTGGACGGGGCATTAAAATTTTGAATGTGTGGAACCTTCCACGATGGTTTTTATAAAAACCATCATGAAAGGTTTCACACATTGGCGCGTGCTTTTTTTGGGAGGGAGACTAAAAATTTTGAATATGCAAAGCCTTTCACGACGGTTTTTATAAAAACTATCGTGAAATGGAACCTTCCATGACAGGTTTTATAAAAACCATCGTAAAAGGTTCCACATGATATTTCATGATGGTTTTTATAAAAATCATCGTGAAAGATCCACATATTCGAGATTTTTAGTCCTCCACTCAAATTTAAGCACGTGCCAATGCTATGGCCTTCTCTATTTATTCAAAATTTCTCCAACTCAAACCCTCTTTAACTCTTAAACCCCCTTCTCTCTTCCCTTTCTCTCTCTAACTCCTCCCCCTATGGCCCAACCCCTGACAAACCCAGCCACCCATGACATTTCATGGACTTTGAGATTCTCTTGTCACCCCACCATTGTTCGACCCAACCCTTAACAAACTCGGTGCTGTTTGTTGCTGTTTATCCTTGTCTCTTGACATTCCACCGACTCTGCCGTCGTTTGACTCCTCCTTGATGTTCTACCGACTCCACCGCCGTTGGTAAATTTTAAACCATTAGTTTTAATTTTAGTGTTATTATTAGCTCTAAACTTAGTATTATTTGGTTATTTTAGTGTTATTTAGCTTTAGTTTTAGTTTTAATATTAGTTATATTATTTTATTATTTGCCATTTAGTATGTGTTACTTGTATTTAGTGTCTGAAAGAACTTTGAACAACATTTAGTATTTTAGCGTGAGAATATGTTACTTTCTATGTGTTTGTGATGTCTAAGTATTATTGTGATACCCACCACATGTTTGATGAAAAGCTTATATGACTATGTGTTTATGTTTGTGTTTAATTAATTAGTTTTATTTTTAATATTTTTGTTAGTTCTATTTATTTTTGTTATCGTTTCTTTACCTCACACATGACAACATGGACTTAGACACCAAGAATCCATCAACACTTGTGCAAGCATGAAAAGAGTACATGACTTTATAATGTAAATATATATATATATGATTTTGTAAAAATTTTATAGTTCAATATAATTATGTGATTATGAAGTCAGGGCATTGTATTAATGGTTAAAATATAGGACTATTCATATTGTGGGAAACCAAATATTTTGGTTACTTTTTTTTGCTTTAGACCAACTTTTTCACGATGGTTTTTAGTGAAAACCATCGTGAAACAAGAGACTTACACAACAGTTTTTATGAAAACTGTCATATAAGACGTAGCATACACGACGGTTTTCATAAAAACCGTCGTGTAAGCTTAGCATTTTACAATGGTTTTTAGTAAATACCGTTATGGTAGCCTCATCCCAAGATCCTAGAACCTCACCAAAATAAGGACTCCACGATAGTAAAAAACCATCATGAAAAGTTTTGTTGGTACTACGACGGACGATTACACGATGGTTTTTTAACTATAGTAGAAACATACATGACGGTTTTAAACCATCGTATAATCTACAGTTTCTACTAGTGTGAACAAAGTAGATGTTAATGACTTTGAGATTCGACGATGTCAGAGGATACGATTTGGAGAAGAGTCTAAAAGACATTAGGGTTAGACAATGGATGGACTTGAGACGATGGGTTTTCAATGGCAAGTGAAGCAAAAAGACTAGGTTTTCTTATTGAATTAGTCAATTTTCCTTTTTTAATTTTAAAAAGTTCCATGTGGCATGTACTATCGTCTTAGACATGTACTAAAAAAAGGTACACTATTTCAATTTTTTATTTGAAAAAAGTGTTGTAGATATAATTTATCTATATGTAATTATTTATATATTTATATATAATAGATACATATTGGATTGGATAAATTTTATTGGATTTTCAAAATTAAAATCCAATATCCAATCCAATTCAATTAGATGTATGAAAATTCCATCTAAGTCCAATCTAATAGCCTTTGGATATCCAAATTTTTTGAATAGAATGAATTAAATTTATTGGATGTTTTGGATGATTGAATTATTTGCTTACCCTTATTTTTCATGTTAATTTGCAACGATGTAAGAAAACAAGTCATTGTTTCTTTTGTAAAATATCTAGTTTTATAAAACTTTACAATTTTAA
>CAMOHE010029533.1:22500-26811 GCA_946598075.1 Artocarpus hirsutus | reverse complement strand
AGAAAGCCTCGAGAAGAAGAAAACAAAAACTTGAAAACAAGAGAAAAAAAAACTATGTGTTATATTTGTGTGCAATTTTTGTGTGTCTAGATGTGGAGAAAGCCCCTAGTACTTATACAGGTCAGGGGATATCAAATTTTTATGCCTAACCGATGTGAGACTCTACATTTAAGCTCTTTTTTTTTTTCAACAAATTCAAATGTCAATGGGCACACTTTGAGTATCAATTTCTCATTCACCCGATTACCATTTTAAGCATATAAATATATGATTTTGATCTTCTCGCGAAGGAAAATGCAAATTCGCCAAGACCCATTACTTTTACAAAATGGGTCCTACTTAAAATTATGCCTCAAAATGGTTATTAACCATTTTTTTATGACAGCCATTACTAATCAGAATGTCTTATTCATTTTTATAACAATTAAACATGTTTTTAGACATATTAAAAATAATTTGGATCGATAAATTAGAAAAAATATGCTCAAAAATGCATTTTGTGACAAAAGGGGCTTGGATGGCTGAGAGCAACTTCTGATGCCCCACGATCGACCCCGCATAATGTATCACAGTCGACCCTGAGTTCATGGTGCCGCGGTCTACCCCGATATACATTCTGCGGTCGACCGCCTTGATGTGAGCAGAACGCTCTATTTTGATCAATCCGGGTTCCAATCCACTCAAAACTTATTCTAAACATGTTCTAATGCAATCTAAACATTCCCAATAGATTTAAAAACATTGTATGAAACTTTTAAACATTTTCATGCACAAACAACAACAATTTCATGATTTTTCACATATTTGCTCAAAAAATTCAAAAATGAAGAAAAATGCAAAAATTTGGTTTTGACTCAAATTAAAGCATGGATTTGTGTTTTTAATCATCATTAACCTTAGATTATTTGTTATTTGAACTCATTTTAGGCCGGATTACAAAATACATGAAGATTTGAAACAAAAACCTAAATTTTGAAAATAAAGAAGGTTGACCTCTCAATGGACATTTTTGAAGAAATTGTTGGCTTCAATCTTGTTTCTTAGCTTCAAATCAACGGAAGGAATGCTCGAAAAAGTGAAATTTTGCAGAGAAAAAGAGAAGGAGAGAGAGAGTGACGGGATTGAGAGGGAATAAAGGAAAAGAAGAAGAAGAAGAAGAAGAGTGAGTAAGAGAGGGAGAGTAGAGGGTTTAAATAGAGAATGAATGGGCTAGTTTCAATGTTGGAAATCATATCCAGCATATAGTTTTTCAAAAGAGGACTTGTTGGAAATTTGACAATTTGTTTTATTCTAAAATCATTCTTTTATTTTTCATTGAATCTGATTTTGCAATATTGAACAAAGAATAAGTAAAAAATAAATGTTAAATTGTTTTTAAATGGATTAACAAAGTGCTAAGATGAAATGTAGAAAAATATCTCAAGGTGATTAAATGATCATTAATTTGAAATTAGGCACATTAATTTATCATTTTACATACTAATTACACTTAATTAATTTAATCACACTTAATTAACTTCCGAGCGTTACGGTATTCTTTGTTGTGAGGTTTGTGTAGAACCGTTATGCCAATTAATTTAATTCTACGATTCTCATCACACCCATTTTGAAGTCTTGGAAGAATAGTCGATCCTTGCTAATGGCTTAGACTAGTAATAATTAAGAGAAGGGATTATATTACACGCTCTTCAGTTTTGGTCATGCCCTAGCAAACAATTATGTTTAAGGGCTACCATGTCATTTGCTGTTGTTGTTGTTGTGGTTTTTTTTTTTTTTTTTTTTTTTTTTGTGGCTAGCTAGAAGATTTTAATACGTAAATGTGTTACATGTATGGTAACTACTTATACATATATATACCCTCCTTTTTGAAGTCAAGGGTCGAATGATGAGTCAAAGAGAATACAAAAGTGTATAAAAAGTCAATCAAAAATTGGAAAGTGACTACTGACTTTGCTCGGCAAAAAGGACAAAGAAACGAAAGAGGATATAAAGCGCTGAGAAAATTAGGCCACGGAGGGAACTTGAGTGTAAAACGAAACAAAATTCAATATTGATTCTCGCGTACCGCGTGTTAACGTGGCAATTAAGATTCAAGTCAACCAAATTAAAAAAAAGAAAAGAAAAGCATCTAATAATATTCCTATTAATTTAACTTCCTCAAAAAAGAAAAAAAGAAAAAAAAAAAAGAATCCTGTTTAACTATATGCTTTCTCTCCTTTCTTTATATATATTATATTTCATAATTAATTACTTGCAGCTGTTTTATATTAATTGGTAGGAGAAATTATGTAAACCCTAAACTAATTAAAAGGAAAAAAAGTAAACAAAAATATTGGAAAACAATTATATTTACCATCTGGATCGTTTGCGGAAGAGCATAAATGCAGCTGTCTAACTTTTGTTTTGTTATCGTAAGTCGTAACGATGGAGACAATATAATATATATATATATATATATGATTTATAATTTCATTCATATGTACACGTACGTGTAGTCAAGGCAAAGATCATCTTAATTAGCTAATATGCCAATATAGTCTTCAACATTTTGGAATCGTATGTAGTACAAGAATATCAATCTTGGTGAACAAATATGGTGGAAAAGCTAAAATAAGAACAAATTTTTTATGTAGTACGTTCAAGTGTCTGTGTATATATATGCACTCTTCTTTCTTTTAGGTTATCTCACTGGGAATTTTTGATAGTGTGTTTTAAGGAGGTCCTCTCTTGCTATTATTTTCTCATTATTTTTATTAAGAGAGCAAATCCTTTTTCGTTTTGGTTGTTGCATTTTTCCGTTGCCTTTTCAGAATGGTTGTTTCTTGTTTGTCTTTTTCTATTTTTATATATATATATATATATATATATATATATATTTATCTGTTTGTTTGTGTGTGTGGGAAACCACGTTTATTAACACCCCCAAAATATTTAAAGGTTAAAATTATTTTCTTTTCAATTATAAATTCTCATACAATTCCACAATTAACGCCCTTATACACAATTATGCTTAAATCATATTGTTAATTAAAAAAGATTTCCTTTCATTTATTGGGGGCTAACTTTCCATTTTTCGTGATTTTTTTTGCTCTATTTCATTTAAGATAGAAATAATTCCTTGAAAATCACAATTTTAATTACGTATTCAAATTATTTCTAGTAATTGAGATTCTCGTTGTCTATAAATTTTTCAATAAGTATTCTATAAGGAGCCTTCCCTTGTTTTCTTGTTTGTTTTTTAAGACGGGAAAGAAATTGTCATCGTATTGATCTTATACTTTGTTCTCTCAACATGACTTGTCGACATTAATGTCATGCCTGGGCTTAATGTTATTCAGAAGGTCACGTAAATTAAAGAAAGAAAAGAAAAGGAAGGAAAATTTTCAATAAATATTCTGCAGGTGCTTTACTTCTTTTATTTTTTTAAGATGGAAAACAACTTTTCATCGTACTAATACTTGTCGATTAGAAGTTCACGTAAATCAAAAAAACTTCTGCTCATTTGATTTTATTGTTTTCTGCATTATGACCTCATCGGCAGGTGTTTATTGTCATCTTCTTCGCTAAACATTACAAGATGAAACTCAGATCCATCCATCATTTGTGAGAAAGCAAAGCAACTTGAAGATAGGTTACCGAAATTTAAAAAGAAACTTCAAATTAAAAAAAAAACCCTCAAAATATTCCTATTTAACTATTTTTTCTCATTTATTTATATGTTTCGTCACTGTTTGGTGTTGACGCATCATCCTTAGCCGAACCCATGACACTTTCCTTTTTTTGTTTAATTTGTCTCTTTTTTTGTCACAAAATGTTTTCATGGTTAAAAACTCTGTAGCTAAAAATTTTAATTATAACAAAAATTAAACTACAGTTTGTAACTAGTTACATATCAGTCACAACAAAATAAGTCACAACAAAATAAAGTCCGGTTTTGGTAGTGTAATTACTTGATCAGTGTTTTATACCCATATAGTTTTGTTTTTTCTTTTTGCATCAAAATTAGCAAAGTCATCATGTTATTATATTTGGTGGGAGGAATATAATAAATTGTTTAGGAGAGTGATTTAAAACATCAATTTAGATTTGAGAGCTTAGTAAACAGATCATGATAGTGAGAAAATTAAATCAACGGCAAGAAGCTGAAATGTAGCCTCTAAATGTAATGCCAAAAGAGTCTTAAGGTTGATTTTATTTGAATGTCCAAAAACCCTGTCTAAATACTTAATTGGAGTGAATAGATGTCACGTCCATTATTCTCATCTCCAAATTCAAGGTCACAACAAGGCAGAAAAGAGAATCCAAAAGACA
>CAMOHE010029533.1:0-17500 GCA_946598075.1 Artocarpus hirsutus | reverse complement strand
TTCCAAAAAAAAAAAAAAAGAAAAGCCATAGCACAATGAGATACTACAATTGTATTACATTTTTATTTTTATTTTTGGTTTGTTAACTTGACAAAGGTGTAATAAGTTAATGCACAGCTTAGGAAGGAAAATCCATATAGGTAAATTCCAACACCAGTCAAAGTGTCAGAAACAGAGGACATAATAGAGCAAGCAGTGACCATCACTTTGGGAAGGGCCTTACCTTCTACTCCTCCATTCAGGCCCTTGATAGCCATTGGGCTGCTGAATCTGCTAGTTCTTTTTTTTCCTTCCTCCACCTGAATCAAATAATGCTTCTTTAACTGTAATATCCTTTTAAGCTAACCAATGAGCTTGTGTAAAGCTTATTGAGTTAAAATAAGAACTATTAACCTTTCAATTGCAGTACAAGTGTTATATTTTACTTAATATATTCATTTCAGTATAAAAGAGTTTTGAAACTATTGTTTTATTAATTTTCTTATTTACAATAGGGCCGGTAATTTGGACACGGCACGATGACACGATACGAAAACGACACGAGATAAACGGGTTTGGACTGCACATTTATTAATTGTGCCATAAATGGGTTGGCACGAATAATACGAAAATAAATGGACTAGATTCGTGCTAACATGCTAAACACACCTTAACACGTGTAATTAAACGAGCCGTAAACGTGTTGATACGACCCGACCCGACCCGCTAGTTTATAACACATTTAAACTTAAAAATAGAAATATTTGAAATATTTATAGTAGATTAGTATTAATTAAATATTGCGTTTTTGTTAATTTTCTTTATTGTTTTTTTTAAATTTTTTTTAATTTTTTTAATTTTTAGTTAATTAGGTTATAAACGTGTCATATGCGTGTTGTTATCGTCTCAACCCGTCACAGCATGTTTAATAATGGTGTTAATCGTGTCGTGCCGTATTACGTGTGTCATAAGCATGTCGTGTTCGTGTTGGCATTTCTGGCACGTTTATTAATCGTGTCGTGTTCATGTTCAGGCTAAACGTGCTGACACGAACACAATGCGAACACGATTATTGCCACCCCTAATTTACAATATATACATTATTTAAACTTAATAATATGAAAAAAAGTATTCTATTACATCTAGACCTAGTAACATATGTTTGTTCACAAAAAACCATAATAGAACTACTAAATTTTACAAAACAAAGTTTTAAGATACGTTTCAAAAGCTGATCTAAAACATGGCATATGAGCAAATCTGTCTGGCAACTCTAGATAATCGGTCAACCTCTAACCCTATACATGCTCACCTACATCATAAAACTATAATAAGCCAAAAGCTCAATAAGTAGAAATTAATGCATGAACATAAACATTGAATAAGAATGCAATTAGAAATTTTCTTTTATTAGTTTTTTTTCAATAATTCTCTTTTTTTGGGTACCCTTAGAGTGTGGCACTTAACGGGTAATGATAGACCGTGGTCTTCGGAACCTGTTCATCATAATTTGGCCAATATAGAAATAATAATATGGGGTTTTCATTTCGGTCACTAGACCTCAGGTATTTGTTGTATTCAGTCTCAGTCTTTGTATCTTTTATTATCTTGGTTTTTCAATCTCAAAGTATTCACCATCCTTTGTTGGGTCCACCAATCCCACCCATGTCTCGTGCCTACTCGACCACCAATTAAACACCAAACCCCCATTTTAGTTAAAAACCTCATTCCTTTTTTGATCGTATAACATGTTCTAATGTAAATGTCATGAATCATGAATGCATTTCAACAAACTATATCATTCCTAAATAACAACAATCCGATCAATACACCTTAAAACATAACATGACATAGTTTTTATGATGTAGGAAATAGTAGTTTCTACTTATCTTGAGTCCAATATTTGTTGAGTGAAAAGATCAGTCATTTTAGAAGATACGATATACTAAAGGCCTAGCATTATAAAATCATATACCATTTAATTTCTCATAAACAACTTTATCTAGATAATCTCTAGGAAATATATGAATTCTTGATAATTCTATAAGTTTATCTTGATTTAATTTATTCAAAATTAAATCAATTGATAAACAAACAAGAATTATCCGATCTTAATAATTTAACAAGTTTATCTTGAATTAATTTTGTCACAAAATTAATTCAATTAATAAACAAACATGAATTATTTGATTTTACTGAATTTCAACCAATCTGATAAATCTGACATAAGTCATCAATTACTGGAAAAGCACACTGCATCGTTATAGGATTTTTATGAGTTAGCAAAGTGGACTTGATAGGCCTATATAGTTTAAGCTCCTGATAATTATGAAATCTACTATTCCAGATATATATTTCATAATATCAACTCTAACGCTACTCCACTAAAAGCTTGAAGCTATACTCTTGAACTATGTAGAATTACAAAGCCCATATAGTTAAGTCTCCATGACATATTATAATGTATTGTATCCTCATAGGATTATCCATAATTAGCTTAAGGACAATTTCTGTCTTACCTTCCTGATTATTTTTATCTTACGTTCCATTATCTCATCATCAGAAAACTTACCATCCAAATATTGTATATCATTCGGTTACACCTATGTATCCAAATTGTTGAGCGCTCTAGTTTTTTAATTACAAGATAACGCATATAAGAGATATCAACTACTCCTAAAGATGAGCTATGGATTCCATATCTATGAATAACAAATCTACACTATCAAGAGTCATGCCTTCAACGTACTAGCATGTATACCACTGTTAAAATGTAGAAGTCACCTTTTGGTACATCAAAAGACATAAGTCAAGACAACAGGCCTACTATTCATCTCAGGATTAAGATACAATATAAATGATTGTTTAAAGTGAATTATTTTGCCGAGACAGAATCATTAATCTAAATCAATTCACTTTATGTCCTGATCCAACACATCGTCACTTATGACAATATGCCAATATTTCTATTCGTGGAGTCCACTTCCGATGACCAAGACAAGCCATCTCCCAATAAGGATATAGACAACATAATAATCTTTGCATGAATAAAGCGCCCAACTTTATTCCCTCGATTGCGAATCTTATGATTTAGACCATCACCTTAAGAATCGTATCTTCTACATAATCTGTCCATCACATGCCTAATTCTTAAAAGTTTAGACCGACAGTTTTAGACTTTTGTTTGCTTAACATGCATTCAACAAATATGTACGTAAAGAGAACAAGATTTGGTATATAAATAATAAATAAATTCTTTATTGATAAAAATGTCTTCAAAAATATATTATTTTTTTACTCCTTAGGACATACACATTTAACACAAACTTAAATCATATTCAGTTAATCTTTTGTTCTAGATTCTAATCTGATTGGATAGTTAACAGAAAAAATCATGGAATGCTAGCATGTCATTTTATTTTCCTTATAATCTTATTATAGATGATAAATTAAGCTCTGGTTAGCAACTACCTAAGGGCATTCGGGGGAGATTATTATTATTATTATATTACATCACATTTAATCTCTGAAGTGCAGGTTATAACATTAGTTAATGCAGTTCTAGGACCAAAGCACCAAATTAAGATAATTTGCTATATTTAAAATCATCATCAGGTAATTAAGAAGCTAGCTAGGTAAGGTACGATGTTAAAGCTTCATCATTTAATGTTTATATATTAACAATAATAATTGAGAATGAAGAGTACAATGTTTGGGTCTGCCTTGAGGTTGCTTGGACAAGGTGTTGATTTGATGATGGTGATGATAAAAGCTCGCAAATGGATTCTTGATCACGGCGGCATTATTGGGGGAAAGTTTGGATTACACACAGCACGCATCTGTAATTTTATCTGTTAATCCTAACTTAGAACATGTTTTTTTTTTTTTTTTTGTGTGCGCCTTATTACCATCAAGACAATTTGAGTTGAAAAATGAACATTGCTAAGCAGTTTATTATACATCTTATAGTAAGTTTAGGAGATTAAGAATACAAGATTACATTTTGTTTTTACGCCGATCGTAACTAGAATAAAGACGCTAGTTGAGAAACTTTATAATGTCACATATGTAGACTGGAATAAATTTTTTGGCTTCTTACATGAGAGTGAAATTGCAGGCTATATAATATATCTGGTATGGACGTATAGGTGCTAGGTGTGTGTGAGTGGTCAGGTTGTAATCCATCGCCTCCAGAATTTTGGCTCCTCCCAATAGCGTTTCCCATTCATCCAGCAGGTCATTAAGTTGAAGAGAATTTAATTATTGAGAGGATTAGTATTTATAACAATAATAATAATTAATTTTGTAGGGAAAAGTTGGTTTACATGCCAATGTCACACTTGTACGGGAAGAGGTTGTTGGTCCAATCACCAACTTGGTTAAGTCCCCAAGACAAGAACTCTACATCCGCCTATCACCAAATTAACTGGAACAAAGCACGAAATAGAAATACCGTCGTCTAAGTGATTAATTACTAATTAATTGTTTGATATATTCCTGATTAGGGAAATAAGTGATTAATTCAATATTAATTTAAGATGTAGAGGAGGAGGATGTTCAGCAAATTGTATCCTAAGCATAGAAGAAAAGAAAATAGATTATTGCATGTCGAAAGGAGTGTGTTATATTGAAGACACATAAAATAAAACCTTGATGGTTCATGGAAATACTAATGACGTCGTCTTTAAGAAATCTTACTTTATTGTTTTCAAAAATAAAAATAAATAATATTCTCAATTTTTCATTTTCGTTGGGGAATATGCCATACACATGGTGCATGCTTTGCAGTGGAAGCGCCAACAGCCTGTGGGAATTCAGAGCTACAACAATTGTCCCACCTTACAGAAAGCTTGTTAATTTCTACTATCTGAAAGTTACTTTTCTATCCAAAATAAGGCATCTACATTAATTAATATTAATTTAATCAATTACTTAATTTATGATCAAATAGATCGATGCTAATTATATTCATCTTTAATTTGAAAAAGTTTTACACTAATTTAGAAGGCGACCGGGCAAATTTGATTTAGACGGCTTGGACATTGTTATCCCTCATTAAGGCTGAACATGTGATCAAATATCAAAGATAACAATGGAATTGGACTTGAATTGCATACTCTCTATTTATATCTCCTTTCAGATAAAGATAAGGAGACACGAAAGTCAAACTTCCAATGCGAAGCATGTCACATTTAAAATGTAAACATTTACTAGAAAAGTTGCATTTTAAAATATCAAAACCTATATACATATATATACATGTCCAACAATTCTATTTTTCTTGTAGTGTCATGAAGTACACACACATATACATGCAAATAATTTGGTTTCCGTGAGCCAGTTATGTATATAATATATTATTAATATTAATGTTGCATGCAGGAGATGACAGGAGTGTTTATGAAGAATTGCACGTTAAACTGCTCATCATATCGAAACATCTTTTCCAATATGGGCACCGGGAGAGTATCGTCGCCGCCTTTTATTTGCTTGACTTTTCTTTATTCAGACACTACCTTCATGCATGGCTTCCTCACAAGTCACCCCCACACCCATATAATAATATTTATATGATATGGTGTAATACTTATAATTTTCTTGCAAAGATGGATTATAATATTTGTATTTATTGTGATGTAATGCGATAATCCCTCTCTTTAAAACAAAGAGATGGGTAGATGTGAGACATTTGAGGTAATTACACATTTATAAGGAAGATTCATGTCGAAAGGAGTGTGTTACATTGAAGACACATAAAATAAAACCTTGATGGTTCATGGAAATAAAAGGAGTGTGTTATGTCGAAAGGAGCTGTGACACACTTGAACATTTATGAAATTTATAAAAAGTAAGTTTCAAAAGACGACGTTTATGAAAATTCTCCTAAAAAATGATTAAAAAGAATGAAATGTTAATTGGCAATTTCCGTCTAGAGATATTTTTGTATTATGTCACATTTTTTTGGTGTGGATTGATTTATGCCACATCTAAAAAATCTATTTAACTAATAACACAAATAAAAATGGCGATCAAATTAAAAAGATTCATATACCCTTATTTTGATATTAGGGTTGTTCTAGGAAGTTTTGAAATTAAGAAAGAATTATTTTTTTTATGGAATCCAATTTGTGCTTTGAGGGTGTATTTAGTATTATAAATAATATTGCGATTATTTTTTTGAGCCCTAATTTTTGTGGCAGAGCCTTTGGGCCGTGGGTTTTGAAGTGATGGGCTATGGAGTGGGCATTTTCTGTTGGGCTCTAAAGTTTGGGCTTAGTCCCCTGCAGATGAGAGTGCAGTTGAACCTCCGCTACTCGGCGGTGCATGTGTTTCTGCTGCTCTTTTGTCTCTCTCTCTCGAAACTCTACTATTTCTCTCTCAAGACTCAAGTCTCATCGTTCATCAATCGACCAACCATGGCCAACGAAACTAACAGAACTGTAAGTTTGTTTGTTTGTTTGTCTTGTAAATTTCATCTAACGGATCCTTAATTGGTTGAATGAAAATTGGGGTAAAATTTCATTTGACAATTATTTATGGACAAAGGCATTCATGGAGATTCAAGGTCGGATGATAGATATCACCGCCAAACTCAAGCAGGCAGGTTTCTTCTTTTCTTTTCTTTTGGTTGTGAATTTCATCTTTCAGATTTTGGATTTTTATTAGGATCCTAAAAAGTTTCATTCTTTTAAATCAGGTGCAGAACCAGATGAGAAACAAAGAAGGAGAAAAGAAGAGGGCATTCTTAACGTTGGAGGAGCTTCGGCAGTTGTCCGATGACACTAATACCTTCAAATCTATTGGTATTCATTCCTCTTCTCTCCTCTTTAAATTACCATACCCCCTTAAATTCTTTCTTCGCAATCTCTGATTTTTCATCTCCTTCTTTGTTGAGGGTTCCATATGTGTGTGTGTATATATATATTTGATGAAAATGTAATAGCTTTATAACTAGGCCGCATTGGCAGGGTATGTTTTTGTATCGATCTTACCAACAAGTATCCTAATTTGAATTTCATTTGTTTTCTTTTCAATTTGTTCGCTTTGCGTTGCCGTTGATTTGCCCCGAAAAATGCTACTACATTTCTCTATACTACCGGCATTGCATTCACAATTTCCATCCTTTTAGGAGGTCATTAAGTTGAAAAAGTGACACCTTGATTTGATTGATGACAATCTGTACCCTAGTGATAGTTTGAAATTGAATCAGACTTTGATTTGTGAAGCTGGTATTGCTCTTTTTTCACCCCCTTTAGCTTAGTTTTGAGGCTTCCAATCTCTTATTTAACCTTTTTTTTCATACATTCTCTTGGTTTTCAGGAAGAACGTGAGTTCCAAATTACGCAGATTTCTCAGCTTTTTTTCTTTTTGTTTATAGGCTGCAGTGCAGCAGCCTGCAGGTAAATATGTACATCTATACACAGTACAGATGACAATTCTCTAATCAAATCGTTTCTTGGTCTCTCTCTGTCTCTCGTTTGGTGAGCAGGTTCGTTTTAGAGCCCAAGGCAGTCTTGATGACTGAACAAGAGCAGAAATTCAAGGATAGCGAGACCGCAGTTTCCTCGTTGCAGGCAATACATTACCTATGATCTGAGAACTCCCAACTGCCAACTTAAATATGTTTCCACGTTTTGTTTTGCTTTTCACGGTGATAAATTGCTTGTCTTGGCTTTTAAACAGAATTCGAAGGAGTATTTAGAGAAACAAAAGGCAGAAGTGGAGAACAACCTGAGGGAGTTGTTGACCCAAGATCCAGGCCTTGCTCGCCAGATAATGTCCATGACTGTCATGTGAACCACCTCAAATGTTATGTTAGTAATCCTCTAAATTTCTTCACTTGTTCATTAATATCCCTTTTGGGTTTTGAGCGAAGACGAACAGTACTTGAGACTTGCTGGCAATCGGTTCTACTCAGGACTTGTGTTTTTTATCTTCTTCCCCCAATATTGTCCATGTTGTGCCTCTATTAGGTCGGTTGCTTGCTTGTGATCTCTATTCTCAGGCGAGCTAGTAATAGGTTTTGAACAGGCTATTTTGGATGGAGTTATGTTATTAAGAAGCTATTGACTATCCGTTTGGTAAAGGGATTGGAATTTGATTAAGTATTATGATTTGAATTGTGATTTGAGTATTGTGATTTGAATTATAATTCGAGTTAGTGTTTGATTGTGAGAGTTTTTAAAAATTTTAATTCAAGTATGTGTTTGGTAAGTGTTTGGAATCCAGATTCGAGTTATGAATGTGTTTGGTATATTTGATATTTGGATTAGGATCTTTTTAGCCCTTTTTCAAAATTAAAATTTTTTTAGGAAAAAATAAATTTTTTCAAAAGTACATAAATGTAATTTACAAGATAAATTAATTCCAGTTCATCGAATGCAATAAAAAATTCAGGCTTGGTGCACATGCACACAATATTAATAATATGAAAATCCTCTTCTAAAAGTAAAAAATCCTTTGTTTTTTGCCTATTGATTCTTTTGGTCATTTTCATGCTATTTTTTTTTTCCTAAGAATCAATTCTCTCTCCTATTCGTAAGTAGTTAAAAAAAAAGGAGAACAAATAAAACATCTCTTTTTTTTTTCAAAAGCAATGTAAATATGGCATTGATGTTGTACAGACAAATGAGTGCTAATGTCTAGAGGTGTACTAAGAGCGATGTGCTTAAGCTTCTCATATTTCTATCGCCATCGCATCTCTACGAGCGTTCATGTTACTGTTGTCCCCTCCTATTTTCAATAAATGGGTTTGATACATCAACCCCATCTTCTTCGTCGACATTGCACCTTCTATCTCCACAATCGATATTGCGTTATTATAGTACTACTTTAAGATCTCATCATTACTTTGTCATATGCATACGAAGTTGTGAATGACGGCGTAAGCAATTAGGATCAATGTTTGTTTGGCGTATGGAAAAGGCTTCGTCCTCTTCAAAATTGGGAATCTCGCCTTCCACACACTAAAGATTCTCTCAATGCAGTTGCAAAGAGAGGACTCTGTAGACGCTCTCGATACTCCTACAAGTGATATGTAACTCGTCGATATGGAGCAAGGAAACAATGTGTTCGGGTAGCCATAATCTATTAAATAGAATTTTCCTACGCAAATCACAAGTGGGGTTAGTATATATTCAGACACTATAACAAAAGCAAATGTTTACTTAAATAGAGGAAGCAATTTTTTTTTGCCTACTCAGTGGTAGTCTTGGAAAGTGTTTTTCTAGATCGGATATAGCGTCCAGTAATACTCGTGCATCATGGGTGGATTCCTCCTAGCCAGTTAAGATGAATGTAAATTTCATGTCAAAGTCGCATATGCCCATGATATTTTGTGAGTGAATTTTTTTTTTTGTTAATATACCTTCTCGCTTCTTCACTGGATAGAATACATGGTATGTGTGCATGGTCAAAGCGCCTACACAATCCTGTATAACAAAAATAAAGTCATCTGGTTGAAGTCAACCGTTTTACACAATTGTATAGGTAATTTCAGTTCATATCTCAGACTTACCTTGAACCTTGGAAGTACTTATTCCTATGCTTTCTCATGAGCGTTGGGAGTTCATTTCACTTAGGAGGTAGAATAAAGTCATGTCTCAATTCACATATTACATGGAGGTCCTGTGTGAAGAAACGAGAAATTGTCTCTTCTGAATGCTACCAATAATCCTACATTTCTTGGTTTGTTTGACTTTGTAATATGATGTTTAAAAATATCATCAGTTGTTCATCAACATTAGTATTATGATTTGGTCTTAGTAGTCCTTTGTTTTGAACTATTGTGCTGAGCATTGTAAAAGTGTCGGGACCCATTCGAATCTTATTGTATATTCTATTGGGATGACTCTGTAGCAAATTATCTACACGTTCATGTCCAGGTATCCCCAACGTATTCTACAGTTGACAGGGCTGCATAAATACGGATGAGCATAGTGCCGCAGAGGCGATGGCAATGTCGTAAATAATATCATTGTCGTCTGAATTATTGTTTCCATAACTTGGATCACTAAAATCAGCCATAATATCCCTACGATGAATTATTCATAATCTGAACATAAACAAATAGATTTGCACATGAAGACAATACTAATATTTCACCCGAATAAATTTATAAACTTGCAGCAAATAAAACATCTTGAAGCAAATAAAACATTTGTCAATGACAATTACCATACACACAATAAAGTATGTGCAATCCTCACCCATAAATATAAAATCACGAAGAATCAATGATACAATTGTAACCGAATAACATCAAATGAAGTCCGAATAGGGAAAATATTGACCATAAAGAAGGCCATGAAAAATATAAACAAATGCTCTAAAAAAAAAGAGTGGTGCATTAAATGAGAAACTAAAATGGGTCATGTCCACCATAAGATGGACGTGGGTAGTATAGATAATGCACAGGCGAAGGGAAGAAAGGCCCCGGTAATGATTGAGACGGTCCTGGCAGTGGAGGCGTTCGTTTTCTGTATGCCGTTACTGAGATTGAACTTTCGCGATCCCCTGCTCTACGAAGGCCATGCAAGATTCCGGATGCCTTATGAGGAACACGGGTTGGAAGTTAGGATTCATCGATAAGAATTTTGTAAGTTCAAAATACTTATCTGGGCCTAGGTTTATCTCACGCATAATAGTTAGGCACTGCCTCGATTCGCCATCCTTTAACGCAGGTTGATTGGCTGAACATGGATTAGTGGTGCCCCGACTACCGCCGCAACTAGATAGGAAATCTGCGATGCTCTGCAAGGCAGTGGTGGCTATCTGCGAACTGTCAGACCTTTGTTACGCACTCCGGGACATGGGAGCAATGTTGGTGGCACGTGGTCCTGATCTGCGGCCGTCAATGCCCACTAAATTAGAAATATATGCCCTGTCCTCCGGGTTGTTATTATCATCTTTTAAGTCCATCTGCTCAGATACTCCTTCATGCTCATCATTGCTTCTCTGTGGACTAGTAGGTTCAGTTAGACGTGTTGAACCCAAAGCCACCACATGATTCCCAATGGCAGACTCTCTATGAAACAATTGGGCTATCAACACCCAACTGGGCACAACCTTACCAATCAAGTCTTTGGCATGGGGGGTTCTCTGGAAATCAAATGAGAAACTAATTAACCTCACAACAAATGAAAGTTGGACAGTATCTGCACTAATTACAAAAGGACAAGTGAAAACAAAAGAAATTACCGCTAAAAAATCTTCTAAATAATTTGGCTCGTAGTGAAAGGCCCCAGTTTCAGAATCCCAACCAAGGCCACTTGCATTCATCAGGATGGAATATAGACGAAAAATCTTTCTCAGTTAATTCATCTTTTGTTTGCAACGTTCGTTAGGAACATCTAGACTAAAAATTTCACTCGCCCACCGGTCCCAATCGGCCGATGAAGGATGTCGTCTAAGCGCGGTTGTTTGATGGTCAATCAACGGTAATAACAAAGCCCTCTCATTTTATCTGCTCTAATTTACGGTTGCCTCATCATCGTTTCGTTTCTTTTCACAATTAAATCACCGAGCCCAGAACAACCAATGCATACGAAAGTTATACACGAAAACAACAAATAATAAAAAGTTAATAAGTATAGAAAAATAAATATGACTCAAAGCTATTATTGCTTCTTCCATTTCACATTAGGAGCGTAAGCATTGTGGATTGGCACTTAGTCGACAGCAATACTACGACTGGTTAGTTCGCACAAGGACAAGTGAGATGGACAGGTAAAACGTCACAATCTTATGCATTGTCAACCGAGAGCACACTGGCATAATAAGCGCGTTCATCCACAATCATAATGCTTCGACCAACATGAGCAAGCAAAATTTGAGTTTCATCATAGCCAGCCCTGTCTCTATGATCATAATGTAGTACCAATAAACCTATCAAGTTTAATTTTTGTTAAC
This sequence comes from Artocarpus hirsutus, assembly GCA_946598075.1. NCBI lineage: Eukaryota > Viridiplantae > Streptophyta > Magnoliopsida > Rosales > Moraceae > Artocarpus > Artocarpus hirsutus. The sequence goes on along the minus strand of CAMOHE010029533.1, from coordinate 5,611 downwards.
CAAAAAGAAAAAAGAAAAAAGAAAAAAATAGATCACCCAGTTAATATGGAAAACGTTATGCGTACAAGTGTAAACATAAACCAGAGTCATTTGTCAAATATCCACATTGCATAAGCATGGCCACATCTTTTCATCAATCATTCATTCAAATTACCAAAAAGTATGTGCAGTCTAAATACTGTGATCTTCCATGTAAATCTAAACTTGTTACCGTTTGCATTATGAGTCAAACAAGAATTAAACAATGTCTTCAGTCTAATTTTTTCCCCTGCAAAGCCTCTCATATGCTATTTTCTCATATTTACATAATGAAAAAAATGGACAGAACTCTAATCACGTTCCTCTCTCGTTGTCTCACGCTTCACGCTCTCTCTCTCTCCCATATTCGTAAGCGTGAAGTTTAGTTGAGACTAGAGAGGCAAGCTACCAAAGAAGAAGCACGTTCACTGGTTTTTCTTGTATATAATAATGGAAACCCAAAACAAAATACACAAACAGCTAAGCAAACACAACCTAGAAACACTCGGAGAGTAGCTCATAGAGAAAGAAAAAGAAGAATTGGGTTTTGGGTGTTGTAGAGAGAGAAACAATGTTTTATTGTTCTAGTTTTTTACAATCCTGTAAAGAGAGAGAAACAGAAGTTGGCTGGTGGTAATGTACAATGAATACTGAGAAGAAATTAGAAGAACAGTTGAAGCTATGTTAATAATTATTCAAGTATGCTCCTAGCTAAATATTTTTCGTCCTAGTCTTTTAATCCGACAGCCATATCAAATACTGTTTTCTGAATTATACCGACTAACTAGAGTCAGTCTAATTTGCTTCACTATTTCTTCCAAAATGTGCTATACTTAAGCATAATGGACTTCAATTAATAAACGACTAGATAGGAAAACATGTTTGATTTGGTCACAGTCGGAAGAGCAAGAGAAGATGCTAAAAGAAGAGATCAGATTGAGGAACAAGGCTGAAAAGAAGCACAAATTCCTTAAGAAGAAGCTTGAGGATTTAAACATTATTTTGGCTGAGGATTCAGAGAAACAGCAAGCTGTAGTGAAGAAGTCTCTTGCAAGTCATACCAACAACTTCAAGTAGTACTTCTACTAATAATGAGTTTTTAGAAGAGAATAATTATGATTTCCACATTAAAAACTCAGTAACCAACCAAGGCAGAGGAATGAAGTCACTCGTACATCTCAGAGAATTTTGTTATCATTTACCAAAACAGACAACAACAACACATTGCATGCATATATTACCTTTTACCAAAACAAACAACAACAACAACAACAACAATAATAACAAATCTAGAGCTTATTTGGGAACATAATTCAGATCAAAGTTTCGAACCTAAAACAATATAATGAGACAAATTTTGTTTAAAAGAATACTGAAACAATAAAATTGTTTGAATCTAAGCTTTTTAATCCAAACCCCTTAATCTTTTTAAAGTTTTACTTTCAAATTGCTCAATGTTATCACTGCACATTGCTTGGATGCCAAACCATTATTTTGTCCAAATTCTGAAAGGGCCACTAACCTGTTGAACAACATTGTCAATTGTGCTAATTCTTTCATTCTCCAAACCTTGTTATTGTTTTTTTATTAGAACATGTATCAAATCATAACCAACATGGTGATCAATATTGGGAGTATATATATAAGAGAGTGAGACAACAATAGACACCATTTGTGGACAATTTGGTAAGTTCAAGAAGTAAACTTGGGATTTGGTGCTTTTATTGTCTAGACAAAGTTCAAAATTTAGGGAAGTAATGAGAAGGAAAGAGGAAGGGGACATGCTTAGGTTTGCAATGAATTCTTTAGTAAAACCATGATTTGGACGTGTCAGAGAGAGAAGAAGCTTATCTCTCCTGCCCCCATGTGATTGTTATGCCAACAACTCATTCTCGTCATCAACCTTCCCTTATGTGTAGTGTAAAGTGACTCAACTTGGTACACATTAGCAGGGGAATTTTAAAACTAACCTTTTGAGGAAATTTTTTTAAGTCAATGACCTCTTTTTTTTTTTTTTTTTTGACACCAAAAAATAAGCATTTTAGGCATGAAAACGGTTCCATTTTTTTTCATGTGTATAAGTTCTTTATCTTGTTACAGTTCTTTTTTTTACCTTTTTGAAAAAAACTAGGACAGCTTACCTGCTCAAAAAAAGTGTTTTTTGGTTCTAAAAAAAAAGGAGGTCATTTCTTTAATTCAAAATTTTTTTTTGGCTCTTTTTTCAAATTTTGCCTATTAGAACCCTCCTTTGCTTCCTTCTCACAATGGCTACTACTAGTAGCATTTCAAGCTGTTACTGCCCAGAAGATTTCCTTGACAACCCAACACGCAAAACTGAACATTCCAAGTCTGAACATAATAGGTAATTTGTTCTTTTGAACTGCAGATTTGAAATCTAGTTAATATGGCACCAATATTTTTATAAACATCATCAAAACAATAAGGAATGGCAGAGATTCCTTCTTTTAGCTCTTTTAAAAACTATAAGAGAACACATTAGACAACATGTGTGTACATGTTGGAAAGCACCCAAACACAGGGTCCAGATGAACCCATCACGGAAAATGAAAAACTGAACTGTTTGGTTACTGAGAAACCCATTTCGGGAAATAGCAAAAGAGGGATTTTGATACCTTCTTTTGAAGCTAGGAAGAGTTTCTCCAAGAACCCAACATGGGTCGGATTTTTGGTGGTATTGAGCGAAGAAAACCAGTTGCTAATCTGTTTTTCTGGGAGTTGAGAGTTGACACATAGACTAGGGGAGGATACAGGGGTTTGATAGAGTTTTGGCTTCAATTCTCTCCAACTTTACATATAAAATTAAAAAGAGAAACTACATTTGTACGCCAAATTTTTATTAAAAGAACCAGAAGCCATGAATTATGACTTGTTCTTTTTTGTTTATTGTCACCTTCTGAGCTTTGTCTTTGCAGCATAGAAAGCACCCAATAGTTTATCATCGTTTCATGAGGAAGAGTAATGGTAGAAAGCTTCAACAAAATTTGTTCAACAAAATTATAGAAACGAAGAAAGAAACAGAACGTCACAATCCAAGTTCGAAAGAGCGAATCGGTGGAAAATCAATTCGAATCTTGACTAAGAGTGGGGAGCTAAAAAAAATGCAAGAAAGTGACATTAATTTGGAGGCCGAAAAACTTACCAGCGTTGAGCCAACCGATGATTAGGTCGACTCTGGCTACACCTAAGCAACTTGCGAGCAAGGCATTCGTTGTAACACCCTAGAATTTCTAATGCATTAAAAATACAATAAGTTAAAAATTATGTTAAGACAAAAATACAGTTAAAAAAAAAACATACTGTATAATAACATATAAGTTAAGTTAAAAGGAAAGAATAATTAAGTTTACGTTATATTATCAATCAAGTAGATTGATAAAAAAAAAATAACTAATGAGTCGACTGCTGTTTAATCAGGACATAGAGGCCTACCAATGAAAGAAAAAAGAACGGAATAGAGAATGCTATAGCGTAGTCTAGGTAAGAGCATAGTTTAGATAAGTTCAGACCTCACCTATAGCATGAAATGAATGACTTTCAAATGTTTATATATATGTTTGCAAATGTGTTTGTAATTATTGTGCAAATTGTTTTTAAAGTATGTTCGCATTTGTTATACAAAAGGTTTTGAAGATTAAATCAATATTTGTAGTATATTTGCAACTATTATGTTTAAAGCATGATTGCATTTAATATGCATAAAGTTTAAAAGATCAAATAAAGATTTGTAATGTATTTGCAATTATTGTTTTTAAAGTATGATAGCATTTTGTTAATACGCAAAGTTTTACAGTTTAAGTTATAAGTTTATTGATTGCATTTGTTATGCAATAAATTTTAAAGAGAACAATTATGATTTACAAATGTGTTTGCATATAATATGATTACATTTGGTATGCTCACTAAAGTTAAAAAGAAGGTGATAGTAAAGATAATAAAAGAAAAGTGTCGTACCAGCCTCTTTGTTGTGAGGTACTGAAAGTAAAGTTAAAGTTGTGACCTTCTAGATGTGAGGTACATGAGTAAAGTTAAAGTTTGATCTCCTAGATGTGAGGTACATGACCTCGGTGTTTGATTGTCTCAAGTCTTCCGTAAAGGAAGCATCATGTTTATGATCTCATGATTAGTGATGTTGGTACGAACACTAAAATAAGATAAGAAAAGTTAAGTAACTGCCCTAAAAGGCGGGTCGTCACAGGTGGTATCAAGGCGGTATTTTACTATACCATCTTGAGCTGTTATATGTCTGTTACACCATAGCTTAATTAAGTAAGTTAAGTTAAGTAGGAAGAAAAGTAAGTATTTAACGATCACGTGCTTACGCCAGATATAGCCTTTGGTGTCAGCACTTCCGGATGAGCAACGAGAAAGCAAAGGTCTAAGGATGAATGTAATGTTAGATGTTATAATGTCCCTATAAGTCGATGGTGGTTATTGTCCATCAGCGGTATCGAGTCAATGATGATCAAACGTGGTCAATGATGGTCAACAGATGACCGACGCCTCAAAAATCAAGAAGATGAGTTTATGACAAGCCTCAATGGTGTTTTCTGTATGAGCCAATCTTACTCTGTTAGAAGTTGTTTGGCATTCACTATATGTGGAACGAGGAGAGCAGATCAAGATAACGGAATAATGGAGGTCCAAAAGTTATTTTTGGCGTCCTATGAAACAAGAGTGTTTAAGAACAACTAGATGTTAGATGACTAATGATGCAATCCATTTGAGTTTAAGCATTCTGTAGCTGAGCTGAAACATGCTAATGAGCTCGTAACTGCCTAGATGGCAATCACGATCAAGACAATGTTGTCAAATTTGTCAGCGAAAACCCTCACAAATTGGAGGATGGAAGCTGGAGATTTATACGTTATGAGAAAAATTATAGAAAAATGTAATTTTAAAATGGATATAGGACTAGAAAATTATGGATTTTGTGGTCAGACGACCCTGATATTTTGATAGTCATGATGCACGTAGGATAAAAATAAACCCTATTTTCGAGAATAGCATTTACTGGTAGAATGCTAAACTTTTAAATGAATGGAAACTGCACTCAAATGATGAAAGTGTTGGGTTTTGTTGGATTTTGTGATTCAAATACGCAGCGAAAAATAAAAATTAATTCCTACAAAACCCTCGCAGGATCCATGCAATTCGATTAGATTGATAAGAAAGTCATAGAATCTTACCAGGATGACAAAAAAAGGCAAGATTTTGGAAGGGAGAGAGCGGGTTCACTCCGGTGACACCCTAACTCGAGCTTTTAGTAATCAGAATCGGATTCAGACGTTGTTACTTAGAGTAACGTCCTCTGTAGGTATCCACACGAACAGACTCTCTAAAAAATGAATTGGTGTGCTAGCACCCTTTCTTTTGCATTAAAAGACTCTCTCTAATTTTAGGGTTTTAATGTTTTTTGCCCTTTTAGAATGATAGAACACCTTCTTTCTTCTTAATTCGACTAAAAACCCTAAAGCAGATATATATATATATCTGTTGACTTCGAGATAGAGTCAGATTGTAAATAGGGTAAACTGTAATTCGAATATGACTCAGATAATCTAGATAATGTCTG